>OX438745.1:10005000-10215000 GCA_949316235.1 Oegoconia quadripuncta
TGTTTCAAACTTGGTCTGTATTCTTGGAATGAAGACTAAAATATTAGAGCCGCTTATAACACTATTTATATTTGTATCATCTTTAAGTAGAATTTAAGTACACCAACAGTCGAGCATCTCCGGATCACTATTTCCACGCGCGTAAACGGGTGCAGAAAAACTGGTATGAAATAAATCTCAGTGTGCCAATGACCTTATGAGCGGGTTCATTGATCAAACGACCCTGTTTCACAATAACTAGTTCCTCATCTGTCTACTGATAGTCTGCTATATATTACGTGAATTCATTGATCTCATCATGCTTATTTGATTGTCTGAGATATTATAATTATTGTAACATTGCTTGCTCCAATTTATAATCCATATTGTCGTTTTTGTACGTTGTTTTGTTTATCTGTCTATGGTAACAATATCAGTTATTCAGGTTGCTAAATTTTTCTAAATTCTTCAATCAACGTCCAAGTTTCTAAGTTTTGGAGACCACCCACCGGCATGCGCAGTACGGTACCTCTAAACAAGATTTCCAACTGGTTTCTCTGGAAACTATAGTGGAGGTCCGTGTCCAGTGGTGAACGTCCTGATGATGATGATTTGCAATCGTTGCAGTTAATATACTGTCTAATGGCCAGTAAGAATCACATGTGTGCATGTTTTTCAGATAACGATCAGTAGTTTCTCTTTATGAACTTAATATGGAAGCCCCGACCAGGCTTAATATGCAAAAATAATAGCACTATAATATTGAGAATCTGAATGTGGAAGCATAATAGTAAATATGTTATATACAAAAAGTATAGCACCGTATACTAAGAGCTAAGTATGGACGAACCTACTAAACACTATTGCGATTAGTGTACTACCAGTTCACACCAGAGGATAATGTAGGACGAGCTTCTATGTCGAACATTATGATTCATCATAGAGTAAATAGTTGGCTGAAGACGTTACACATTGAACAATTAATTGATAGCAATATATTTACCTACATAACGGCAGATAATTTAGGGTGATAAACACCTTGGAAATATTGGAAATTTTATAATAGTGCAAGCAAAGCATTTTTGAGGTTTCGTATTCAAGCTAGGACCACTTATACTCTCTCCATGCCTATCTCTCTGTTTTTCTGTCCATTTGTACTTCAATGTTTACTCGTAAAGTTATTATATGGTATTTATTAACTTAAGAGGAATGTCATGTATGAAATAGGAAGTTAAGAAAGTATTACTGTTGCGTGCATAACATGCCTATAATAATATTTCGATGCAATAGTGTTGTAATCCTAAATAAAAGATATAAATAAATCCCAAAACTGTGAGTAATTAATAATTTTCTTGTACAACGAATTGCTTGCTAATAAATTTGCAACGGAAAGAGTTTAAATATTTGCAAGACGGTTTATTATTAGAAAAGGTAAATCCAAATACAGGAAATTACATTTTTATTGCTTTCACTGGTTGTTCGTCTTCTTAAAAAAGTTAATTGACGTTATGATCATTTTAAATTTTGAAAGCAACCGAAACTTGATTTATGTTGCATCACTGAGCTATAATTTGAAATTACCAGAGTTGTGATTTTAAATTAATACACTATTTCAGAATGTTAATGCTGCAACTTCTTCTTCTTTATTTCGAGTTAATGGCAAAAATTATGATGACTTAAAGTAGTTTGGCCCAAAAAGTTGCAACGTCGATAGCTCTTTGGTTTGCCTTTGTATTGGTTACATTAGACTTGATGAAGTAGTGGCTATGCAGAAGAATGACAAGTAATGTTAAGTGACGATGAGGACGAACGAAGAAAATCTATTTCATGGACTCATAATAACTTTATTTTAGAGAGGGAAGAGTTAGTGTCCTTACTTATAAGTACTGCGACCTTTACAAATCTATTGTGCCATTCTCTCTAGTGAATGTTCGTTCCCCAGGCTAGCGGTCTTCAAGTCCCACACGACATCTTGGAGGCGATGAGATTCACGTCTTCTGGTATGTCATGAGATCGCCCCAGAGATCGCCTTCTAATGTGGATAAGTGCATAACGCTCGTGTAGAAGACATAATAATGTAAAGATGGCAGTACTGCTCAAGCAAATCCGGTTCATGCGTTTGTTCAGTCCGTAATGTTCGGTTACAATCATGACCAGATTTTTAAGCCTCGTATGGTTAAGCTTTAAGACTTCCAGAGCAAAGTCCTGCGAGTAGCCCACGCAAGGAGCTTTCGCATAATTTTGTTCAGACATGTTATCCCAAAGTTTGGTCCTTGGTTACAAATCCATTGCATAATAATGCTATAAACATTGGTACTGGTAGAAGGTGGGTATTTCAAATCTTTCTTTCTTGTGATATATCAAAAGAAGAAGATGCGATCTTCAATGCTGTTGATGACATAAAAAACTAAATCCTTTAAAGTCTCAGTAATAATCATTACCATATAAAATGCTCAATTGATCTTAGTGAGGTTACAGATGTCTGATCACTTTCCACAAGATGAGCTGATTGCTAATTTGTCATACCTTACCATAAAATAAAGAGTTTGTCATTTTGTTTTTGTGGTAACGCATCTGGAATTTCAATCGTAACAAATGTCCACTTTCTATCAAGGTAGGCCGCAAGTTGTCAACCATTTCAAATTAAAAACAAACAACCATTGACTTTAAGGGCCACTCTCTTTTACATAATTTACTCTGCAACGAATGGGACATTGTAATGATGACGCTTGGAGGCGACGAGGCGCAAAATACATTGTGTGCAAAGCTATTATCCGAGTGTTGGTTTGTTTTGTTTTCAAATATTTGAAGTGTTAATGTTGACACTTGAGTCTTGACTTACTGTGGTATCGCTAATTTTACATTCTTTAAACGTTTCACCAATTCATTATCATTATTCACTATTATTTACACTTTTACCCTTAGGTGCACTACTATAGGGGGTATTTGGGGGTAGATTTATGCCATTCTGTTATAAGTTGTAACTGCAGCAGACGGAAGTTGGACAGAAGGCCCATCAACTTGTGAACAGAGTCGATTAGTATGTTTTATAAAATTCCACATCACCTGGATGAGTGGAAGTCTACCACTGTACGTTTCTCAAGAAACTTCCTACCACGTACGACCACCCTGTGGAACGGACTTCCTGCAGCGGTATTCCTGTACGACATTGGAACCTTCAAGAAACGAGCCTACACCTTCCTCAAAGGCCGGCAACGCAATTGTGACCCTTTTGGTGTTGCGGGTGTCCATGGGCGGCGGTGATTGCTTTCTATCAGGTGACCCGCATGCACGGTTGCCGCTCTCTCAAATAAAAAAAAAACCAAATCTGACCACTACCCGTCAGAGATATGCCAAACATAAGCATTTGGGTATTTCAAACACAAAAAGTTTAATGCTTGAAACAACATCCATGGTTCACCTTTCGAGAAATGCACAGACAGGGGGTGAGCGAGCACATCGGCGTTGAACCGTACAAATCTATAAATAAATAAATAAATATTTCGGACACTTACACCAATCATTTAATCCCAAAGTAAGCAAAGCTTGAACTATGGATACTAGATAACGGATAAACATACATAAATATTTATATAAACATCCATGACTCAAGAATAATGTTCATATTCATCACACAAACATTTACCCGTTGCCGGGTTCGAATCCGCAACCGTTGTTTCGCTAACAGGGTCACTATCCACTACACCAATCGGTCGTCAAATCTATATAAATCTATAGATGTTTTTTTTTTGGTGAAAAGTCCCTATAGTCGTAATTACCTACGACACCCATAGGAAGAGACAGGTTGGTTCTATTTTTTTTACGTGGCAAGACAAAGGTTATTCTACGCCAATCTGCTAGCATCGAAATGGGGTAGTCAGAGATATCCCGAACACTAGCTGTTCAAGATGGTACAAGAAGAAACTGTGATAGGTCGTGGTTTTTACTTTAGGTTATTTATAAATTGTACATAAAACTTGATGTAACACTGGAGGCCTACGTAGTATATTATAGTCTGTAGTGTTAGTGACAGTCGATGATGTGGAGGTATCCCATATTATGTCATAACAAAGAGTGTGACTTAAGTATTATGTATTTGTTAGATTGGTTAAAATGCATGTGACTGTAACACTGAAGTCACCCAGGTGAATAAGGTGAATAATGTTTATTGAAAGTAAATTTCATGCACCCAGGTGTTTAAAGTTTACTAAAAGTGTATTTAATTCACCTAGGTGAATTATCAAATCAAAACAAAATATTTTATTTCATAGGATAAAATTATCACTTGAAAACGTCACTATTAATATTAATATTACATTTAAATTTATTGCTCATTCACAAGGCTGACTCCCCAGAGACGAACGAGGAAGAAACTCTAGGGTTGCTCTTTTAAACAGATTATGGGTTACAATTTGTGATTTGATAATTATATGAATAATAAGACAGCTATGTGAGGTGATCTCAGGTGAATTAAGTTTACGAAGCCGTATGTATGTATGGTGCGGTAAAGTTAACAAATCGTCTTAAAATTAAACGTCTTGAAGTTCGGGATATCTCTGACTACCCAATTTGGGATAACGGTTGTGACATTATGTATGTAAGACATAACTGTTTATTTTATTAAGAAAGAAAAATTATCAAAATAATACACGATTGAAAATATATAGTAAAAATAAGCCGTCCAACTCATTTCCGTGAGGCATAGTACCTAGTACGCTAGCGCCATTATGTAATATAGATTTTTTTAGATCATATCATCATTTTCCTGCCCTTATCCCACTCTAGGTGGGGTCGGCACAACTGTCTTCCTCTTCCACTCTCCTCCATCAGCCGTCATCTCCGTACTCACCCCTTTCACACACATATCATTCCTCACGCAGTCTACCCACACCTTCTTTGATCTTCGTCTACCTCTGTATCCCTCCACATTCATACTTAACACTCGTCTTGTTACGTGCCTTTCATCCCTCCTCATAATGTGCCCAAACCATGCTAACCTATTACTCCTCAACCTTTCTGTTATTGGCGCCACTTTTAGACTTCCCATGATATATTCATTTCTGATCTTATCCATTCTAGTCACACCACACACATAGTTTTTTAAGATCATATGACTTTATATATTTATATAAGTTTTAAAAACCTGTCCAATTAGCAATCTTTAGCAACGTGTGTATATTCCCAAAGTTTTTCCCCGCTAACATAGTTAAACTCGCGTTTTCCTAAGCGTGGAAAAGTTATCTATTAATTGCTGAGGTTAAATAACGGTTACCATTGTTGTTGATTAGGTTAGCATGTTTATGTGTCGATAATATAACTTATCAAGATATCAATTAGATCGCCATTGTTTTGCTTCTTAGCTCGGTGGATATGCATTAGACTGCGCAGAAGGAGGTCGTGGGTTTCGTACTCTTGATTCTAGGTTCCCACTATTGGTACACAGCCTCCTCTCCTGAGATAGGGCATGGGCCATAATCCACCATGCGGGCCCAGTAATTAATGGATTTGTATCAGACTCGGTTTGGTTGGTGGTAGGGCATTTTAAATGTCGTCTACCTGGCTCGCTACCACTATCGTAACTAAGTCTGCCGCCAAACAGCAATGTTAATAGCATTGTTGTATACCGGTTGTCAGATATAAGATAGTTCCCCAAATAGGATTGGATTTCGGGTCAGTACCTTTGACCTCATCTTCACTTAACATCAGGTGTGATTGAAGTCAAATACTAACTCGTTGTGCATAAAAAAAAGACTAGTGACCGGTGTTTTTAAGCCGCCCCTATTAGCTGCCGCAGCCAGTGATATAAAATAAATTGATAAGTTAGAAAAACCTCGAGAAAAAAAATTATGTATTATCCAGATAGACCAAATTAACTATTTTAAAAGGTAAATATCTTTGCTGAGATCCATCTCCGGATTTAATCTTAAATAATAAAAATCAAGAACACCAAAATCCGTGCTTAAAGCTAAATGTCTTCGGAATGGCTTCACCGATTATCATCAAATATGGCTAAGAATCTGTCCCCTCGTTTATTCTTCAACACAAAAAACTGCACTCAAATCCGACCACGCATTACTGAGATACGTTCGGACAAACACTGGACACAAATACAACGCCGTAAAATACGTAACAAATATGTCACCAATCGCTTAGTGCGAAAGCCCGGCATGTCAACGACAATGGTATCTATTTCGATGAAGCTTCTGAACTAAACGACATTGCGAAATTCATACATACGACTATTATTTGACATTGATTGAATTATTTGACCAATTTTTATTTGTAATATTACTTATTGACAAAATTATTTATTATTACTTAGTTTGTCTCACTATTCATTTTTTACCTCTACATTGTATAATGATTATTATTTAATACTGACTTTCCACCTAGTATTTTTTAAGAGAATTGTAATGAAAAATGAGAATCTGTAATTGGCATGACTTTGGCTTGTAAATTTTGTGTAATATTTTTTATAATGATGCTGTTGATTCTGTATTATCAATAAAATAAAATAAAATAAACTGAACCATGTTTAGACTGTTACCATCGCACCTTACTGTTCCAGGAAGAACGAGACAGAACTACTTTAAAACTGGTCTTAGTTTAGTTTACTGAAGTCACGTCGATAATGACCACATCAAACTTCTCATATCCATACTGAAATCTATTAGCCCTTCAATTTCTTAATCATAGACCAGAATACATCTAACCACTCATCAAGAGCACTGTCAACATTAAATGAAAGTCGGGTCAAGCATGAGAACTTCTCACCAACTTGAATAGTCAAATTGTTACCTTACACTATGATTTGAACAATAATTATGCACGTAAATGTTAATATAACTTTCACTTCATTCACTTTGTGGTTAACACTTCGCGATTTTATAGGAAAAGTGGACATTAAATGCCAAAGGACAGCCATAACTTCGAACTTCAAACTTCAAGCATTTATTTCAACGTAAGATACATGATATCATTTGTTGAATGTCAATTTAAATCTACTGGAAATAAAAAAAGTTTATTGCATTTATCTGTCAGTCGGTATGTCCAAGCTACTACCGCTTCGGAAAGGGAATTCATCTGTGGGAAAAGAAGCGGCGCAAGAAACCCATAGTGGTCCTATCGCACATGTAGGTACTTCAACAGACTATACGGATGTGTTTTTTACTGTAAGGAAAAAATAGGGCATATTAGCTAACTGAAGTAGAAGGTATTGGCATAGGCAGTTTATTTTTAAACGACTTCAAAAAAGGAGGAGGTTCTGTATTCGGGGCGTATTTTTTTTTTATGTATGTACACCGATATCTCCGAGATTTGGCGGTTGATTCACTTTTCTTTTTAAAACCATAACTGAATAAAATGTTGAGTCATTTGACGGTCGTGTTGATTTATGTCTTTAAGAGATCTCTTCCAGGCAACCTGATCATTGAAATAGGTCACCGAGTAAATTTGGGGGTTAGCAGCGAATTGTGTGCGACAGAAAAAAATTCTACAACGAATAATAAAACAAATAGAAAAGGTAACCAAATAACCCTCTTCGAATAAAGCGTTGTCGCATTTGACGATCGCGTTCGACGCCAATTCCACATAATTACATCATTAAATTATGCAAAATAAAAAAAAACTTGCAGAAAATATGAGCTCATAATAAATTTCGCATGATGGGAACACTACGAATCAATACGAATCAACACATCAATATCCGGCCGATGCGTGCCTCGATGATGGTTTTGGAAAAAGAAAAACGATAAATTCTATTTCATTTACCTAATATGACCTATTTTTTTTCCTGCGGTAAAAAAACTCATCCGGTATATACCTATTACAAATGTAAACATTCATAACTCGGGTACATGTGTCCGTATTCATCATACTATATACCTACACCTCGCGACCTTCTAGAAAAGGAGTACCTTACACAAAAGAGACAATCACCACGAAAGTAGGTCCAAAAATCATACAAATCATTTTCATAACTTTCGTAAACCTTTTGGACATCATTTTAGAAAAATTTAAGGTCACATTTTTTTAAAGAATTTTTATAGATCTCTCTGTATACCAAGAAGTAACAGGCGTGAAGGTGCGTAGATGATTCTTCATTTTATAAATTGGCAATGGAATGTGAATTCTAAGAAGATCCGGCTCCCGGGTTACCGTTGCAGAGTATTTAGTATCGTTATAGCACACCCCAGAAAATGGCGTCATTGCTAAGTTGCAAAAAAAAAAACAAAATAGTTACTCTGAAAGAAAGCATGAATGAAAAGTCATTTAATTGACTTTAGTTGCAGATTACATATCATTAATACAAAAAACAGCAAAGTGGCTCAATGTGAACAACATAGGGTTTACGAATCGGAGGTCGCGGGTTCGATCCCCGGCGGGGTACATGTTTAGCACTCGGTTTCGTTGGTGGTAGGGCATTTTAAATGTCCGCTTGGCTAGCTACCACTATCTTATCTAAATCTGCCGCGAAACAGCAATGCTAATAGCATTGTTGTGTTCCGGTTGTCAGAGATAAGATAGCCAGTTCTCCAAATATTTGGGTTTCCGGGTCAGTACGCTTCCACATTCGACCTCATCTTCATTTAACATCAGGTGTGCTTGAGGTCAAGTACCAAACCATTGTCCATAAAAAAAAGTCAAATTGGACTCCACTCAGCATAGCAGAAAACTAGAAGGTAAAATACTGCAGCGCTGATATTCTGTGGAACCCATAGGTCAACGAAACTGCGTGTACTGTGTTAAACATGAAACCATAATTTTTTTTTTTTTTTTTTTTATATGAGAGGGCGGCAAACGAGCATGCGGGTCACCTGATGGAAAGTAATCACCGCCGCCCATGGGCACCCGCAACACCAAAAGGGTTACAGATGCGTTGCCGGCCTTTGAGGAAGGTGTCCACCCTAGAATAAGTAGGGCAGCCTGAGCGATGAGGGATTCTCCAGCAGTGCTGGTACCCTCCAGGGGTACTAACTCTTTAAATACCGCTACCATTCTGGAGAGAGACTGGAAGGTGGGCCTCCGGCGCCCTCGCTCACCGGACGAAGCGCAGTGGCAAAACGTCGGTCTTCTGCGAGAGGGTGGTACTTCCCTGGTCGAGCCGGCCCATTCATGCTGCAAGCTAATAGCTTACAGCGTGGCTCTACCACTACAAAATGATACTATAAATGAGTGTGACAAATGATAAATTAAATACAATGTGTAAATAAACAATTACTAATATAAACTACACACTACATAGCGTTAGGAAAATTGTTATTTAGTCATAATAATTTTCATAACACGTCAGTTGAATAAAATGTAAAACAGTTCACAACGATATAAAATTAGACAATGTCATTAGATACCTAAAAATTGTAACAAAAAATATTGGTGTCGATTCGGATGTACACCAACTACTAAAGCCAGTTTTAAAGTAGTACTGTCTCTTTCTTCCTGAAACAGTACGATACGAAGGCACCACTCCAAAACTGGTTTTAGTTTAGTTTAGTTGGTGTACATCCGAATCGACACCAATGTCGATTTAAATTTCATCCAAATTTGATCCAAATTCGTTCATCCGTTTCAAACAAAGAAACATCCAAACTCTCGCATTTATAATATTAGTTACATCTAAATATATATAACTCAAAGGTGACTGACATAGTGATCTATCAACGCCCAGCCCAAACCACTGGACGGATCGGGCTGAAATTTGACATGCAGGTAGATATTATGACGTAGGCATCCGCTAAGAAAGGATTTTGATAAATTCTACCCCCAAGGGGATAAAATAGGGGATGAAAGTTTGTTGTTTGTATTTTGATAAAATCTTCCACGCGGACGAAGTCGCGGGAGGAAAGCTATTAGATATAAATTTGTGAATCATTTGAGTCTAACTCATCTCGATGACACTGTCAGATACTAGTCCATCTATCTGCAACAATAAATCACTATGGTTTCATCTATATAATTGCATCTCCACCTCTGTCTCCGATTGAACATAACACAACAATAAAGTTTCCAACTGTTTTTTTCAGAACGTGTGAACCCGAGATGAGATGAAAGAAGCAGAATAAAACAAAAAAGCTTTCTATTTCGCGCGTGATTCAGCTATTACGTTATTTAAGACAATATTGTTATTACAACGGTAGTGCAGGTGCGTTATTCATTTGACGGAATTCTTTTTTTTTTTTTTATATACAATGGGTTAGCTCTTGACCTCAATCACACCTGATGTTAAGTGAAGATGACGCTGAAGGTGGCAGCGTACTGACCCGAAAACCCCATCTTATTTGGGGGACTGGCTATCGTATCTCTGACAACCGGAACACAACAATGCTATTAACATTGCTGCTTGGCTGCAGATTTAGATAAGATGGTGGTGGCTAGCCAGGCGGATATTTAATATGCCCTACCACCAACCAAACCGAGTACTAAATATGTACCCCCCTGAGGATCGAACCCGCGACCTCTGAAACGTAAACCTAATGTTTTTACATTGAGCCACGGAGGCGGTTAAATTCTGATATTCTGCTATCATAATCAAATCAAGAAGAAATCAAAACAAGTCTATACTAGTTTTTTAACGGACTGACCCAGAAAGGAGCGTAATTCTTTCGGGTGTATGCATATTTTTTTTATTCTTTGTTCGGAACATCGACAACATAATTAATAATTAACATTACACATTGATATACCTATAGCCCTGGGCAAGCACCCCACGAGGTGAACCGACGATTTGGTAAAGATCGCGGGAAGCCGCTGGATGCGGACAGCGCATGACTTTGGGGGAGGCTTTTGTCCAGCAGATCCCACCTCCGCTCTCCTCCCACTGTAACACCTGAAAGCCAGGGTCAATAGTGGTACTCTGTACGGCGCCTACTGAAGGTAGACGGTGCCATACGTGACTCTATTGCTACCTTGGACCCCAGACTAATTAAAGAACGAATTTAAGGGTGAAAAGTAGAAAAGAAGTCCCACCTCCCCTGCAACAAATGAGAATGTAGCTAATGTGACGCAAAAAGCCAAAGCGGCTAACCCTATGGGGGAGAGAGTCAAGTGAAGCTCGACTCCCTAATTTAAGACACCACGGACAGCGCCAGATCGAAGTGAGCGTTGATGGTGAGGTAGCCAGGAGGCTACCGTAGGTAAAAGTGCCAATATGGCATATGGCAGAAACGCTTTTGGGCTGACATGATTTTGATGATGAATGAAATATATACCTATGGTTGATCATTGTTTTCAATTGAAAATTATTATCCTCCAATAAAATATCAGCTATTTGTTTCCATATGAATTTTCAATCAGCTGGCAATGCGTAAGTAAAGCAGATTACTCTTTATCTACAAAATAGGTAAACCTGTGATTTTCACAAGCGAAGCCAAATCTCTGATAATAAAAGTACATCTCTCGTGAACAGTGAAAGTGGGCGAGAACCTTACCGGCTTACCGTGTGATACATCTCTATTGCAGGTAGGTAGATATAGAAAAATACATGGTAATCTCTGAGAAATACAAGTATTTAGTACTAAATACTACACGCAAAAGTGGATGTAGGGGTCATGACCTGGGCCTAAATGAACCACGGGTAACTGTTTGAGTTTTCTGTTTAATGTATCAAGAAATAGGTTAGTTAATTAGTTCGATTTTTTAATTAGGCTAGATTAATAGTGAGGTTATCTAGAAGAAATCGCTATCAGCGATAAGACCGCCTTTGTATACTTTTACTATTTATGTTAAACATTCTTTGTATTTAATCTAGAGTGCAGTAAAAGAGTTAATAATAATAAAACTAAATGTTTATTTACAGAAACAATACAATAAAAAAATACGCCCCGAATACAGAACCCCCTTCTTTTTTGAAGTCGGTTAAAAATACACTTTACTGCACAAAAGGAGAATATACATTTTACAAAGAAAGACAAAAAACATTTATTTCAGACTTTGAGGTTCATACATTATGAAATAAAACAAAAATGTAAGTATGTATGTGGTTATGTATATATGTCCGTTCTTTTGGCGCATCCTGTAGCTTAAATGGCTCGACCGATTTCGAAGTGTATGATGTCGCTAGATTCGTCTTGGTACCCGAAGTGTCATTGGATACATTTTATGGCAAAAATCCAACATGGGCGTCCGCAATATACAAAATATGCTATCGGGTTTTTTTTGGTTTTTAGAGACTGAAACAGTTATTAAAAGTATTTTTAACGTAAAACTTATACAATAAATAATAATATAAATAATAATAAATATTTCGGACACTTACACCAATCATCTAATCCCAAACTAAGCAAAGCTTGTACTATGGATACTAGATAACGGATAAACATACATAAATATTTATATAAACATCCATGACTCAGGAATAGATGTTCATATTCATCACACAAACATTTACTCGTCGCGGGATTCGAACCCGCAACCCTTGGTTTCGCTGACAGGGTCACTATCCATTACACCAATCGGTCGTCTAAAAAATGCTTTTTTAATAGGTTTCTATTTGAATATTCCTACTGTGTCAAAGTGTACATCTCTACAATCGAATGTATCTCCGTTCTGTAGAAAGTAACAACTGGAAACTAGCCGGATGCCGGTGGCTGTATGTCGGTGGGTAGCGTAAGTATAGGGGACTAGGTTCTATCAGATAAATGGGTTTGATACTTGGTAGTGGAGGGCAAGAAATCGAAAACGTATAATCTTGAGAGAGCTCTTGACTTAAGTGATCTATACTTACCTAAAGGGTGTTTGATTACAAATCGTGAATCAATAGAGGTTTCTCATTATGCAACGAATAATGTACATTAGGATTCAAAAGTGTATAAGAATTTCTAATTCAAACGATTTATTTATTTAACACTTTATTGCATATAAGCATAAACACTAAACAGCTTATCTCTATAAGAGATCTCTACCATCAAACCTCAGTAAGGAGACAATTGAGTAGGTAACTTATAAGTAGAGAGTATACTTACAAAAACAGAAATTATAAACAAATATACAACTGATAACCAAAAGATAATAAGAAACATGTCGACAACATAATACTTATGTTATTATTACATTTTTAAAGAATGCCCATGAATTTATAACGGAAAATATTTTTTATCTTCGATATGCATTCCAACGTATATAATATATAATTTTAGTAATAAATATTGGGTCTTTACCTATGAAATAGGAATTTTTTTTTCTTCAATCAATCAATCAAATACGCTTTATTGTTTAAATAAGGAAGGTACATTTAAATATCTTATAGAAACTACAAATTAGGCGGCCTTATCGCTAACAGCGATCTCTTCCACGCAAACCTATCATCACGGAATTCAATACGAGTAATTAAGTGGGTTAGCACAAATAATTTCTTAATTGTTAAGTACATCTGAAAGTACATTTTCTTCGTTAATCATATGTACCAATTCCTGCGATTTTCAAAGCTATATCCAAATTTATTTTTTATTCTGAAAATTGAATATTATTTCAAGGTTTCACATGAAATATTTTTAATTTCTGGGCTATATCACATAATAAAAAAAATTTGAACAGAGCTGTTTTCATGTGCTTCCCATAATCATTTCTTAGATTCCCATAATCATTACAAATTAACGCTACCTATACTTAACTTAATGTTATCCGATAATACACACAATGTTTAGCAAAATTTGGATTTGCCGTTCCCAAAAAAAAATGGAGAAAACAGTCTTAATGAAATTCTTCATACGAAACGCCAATTTCATAGGTAAGGACCTAATACTTGCCTTCAGTAATTCAATTATAACAAAACGTCCGTCATCTACGCTGCCAATTTTCACAAAGGCATCTAAATAACTTCGTTGTTTTTCAAGAACTATTTATGGGAATTTTACATTTCCGTGGCACTATTTACGCACAGTTTTTTTAGGATATAAATTATAATCATAGGTAAAATCACACTCTGCATATGAGAATGAGGATTCCTGCAACACGTGACACCAGAATGCTTACTTAACATTTTTTTTTGTTTTATTAGAGAGGGCGGCAAACGAGCATGCGGGTCACCTAATGGAAAGCAATCACCGCCGCCCATGGACACCCGCTACACCAAAAGGGTCACAGATGCGTTACCGGCCTTTGAGGAAGGTGTAGGCTCGTTTCTTGAAGGTTCCAATGTCGTACTCGTTCGGGAATATCGCTGCAGGAAGTCCGTTCCACAGGGTGGTCGTACGTGGTAGGAAGTTTCTTGAGAAACGTACAGTGGTAGACTTCCACTCATCCAGGTGATGTGGATGGTATTTTAATTTTCGGCGAGAAGTGTATCGGTTAAATTGAGCAGCGGGTATTAGCTCGAACAGTTCCTCAGAACACTCCCCATGAAATATGCGATAGCGCGACGCGACGTCTCTTCGCAACGCCAGGGGATCCAGTCGGTCAGTGAGACTCTCTTGGCCGACAATTCGGACTGCGCGACGTTGAATAACACTCAAACTATAGTGGCACATTTCTTTCCTTTGGACACTAGTTTGACACTATGTCAGCAGTTTTTGACATCGTCAAAATCATTGGCCGCACTCTCATATAAAAAAAAAAACTGCACTCCACTTTGAGTACTCTAGCATCATGTATATCCTTTGTTGTCCAAGTATTCCTGCATGCCGTAAAATATTGGATAACAGCCAGTTAGTTGTTCACTGCTGTCTTAATATTCCTGTTTTCCAATGTTTTGTAAGTATCAATATTATAGTCCACTAAAAATACGTAATTTTGTGGCGTAACTTATAATCTTAAAGTTCCTAACTTTTTTTAGAAGGATAAAGTACCGATAGCAATAGAATAAAAATGTTTGTAACCATTCTGTAGCTTGCTTTAGTTATAGTATTGGTATTTAGTTATAAAACCTACAGTATTAAATTAAAGTTCATTGCGTTTTAGAAAATGCTAAGATCACCTGAAACAATTTTCTAAAAAAATAATCAATACTTTATATTTTCTAAAAATAATTCCTAATTGAGTCGCGTGATATTTGCCCTCTGTGAAATGTTATTGATCGATTTTTTTGTGAAAATAGTTACAGGAGTTCGAAGTATATTCTTCGACGCAATGAAATTCGAAGTCGTAATTTTAATCTAATAGTTTATGTTTTAATACAGGTTATATAATGCAGTAATTTATTATAAATTTATCAGCCTTGCTCAGCGAGGCAACGCGGCCAGCCTTTTGGGTATAATTATTGTTTACAAATATTGTACAAATGTTTTAATACTAAGTACCTATATCTAAAGCAAGCTACCGATTTGTAAGAAAACATTTTTAATTAATCTGTCACTGACAGGTACTCTATATATGAGCATAAAATCACGGTCTTTAAAATTATAGGAAGTTAAAATTGTATCCGTACTGGACTAATATTCGTTGGAGATAGATTTCACAGCTAGTCGGATATCCTTGGCGCAACGGAAATTGCTATTACTGGAGAGTTTGCTATTTTCTAAGTCATACCGGACCTCTTCATACAGTCAGCCTCATGGAATGCAAGCAACTTAAGCATGCGGTCTTGCAATTTGGAAAACGATTTATGGGGCATGTACATAATGCGCATGAGCATTTATGGGCTTTGTATGAAACGTGCTGAATAACGCAGTGCATTAATGTGTCGTGTAATGAGTCAACGCAGTGTTGTAATGGTACTGTACCTAAGCTACCACACAAAGGTCGAGGGTTCGATTTCCGATGTGGATTAAATATGTATGTATTGTAGAGAGTCTAGAAGCCAGAAGAAAACCTTGAACAGTATTATTTTAAATTGAAATAGTTTATTATAATTATAACGTGTAGGTATAGAATAAGAAATCGAAATTGCAATAATTTCTTAATTTTTCATTAATTATCAATTTATTCTATAATAATGATTGGTTCAATAACTTAATTAGATATATTTTATTAATTGAATCCAATATGTTACGGGAATGATCTTACACAATATTCATATACCAATAACGTTAGTTTTAATTTGATAACACCAAACACATTTCAAAATTCCATTTGTCCCACGACCAACCCTCAGGTTTCAGCTGAATACCAGTGTTTTGCCCACCTCGGGCAAATCCATACACTGAGCCGTAACCTTTTTGTATACTGCGGCCCACAAATAATATTTGTTGTTTCTGTACTTGTATTTTATTGTTTTAGTTGTATTTTTTTGTATTTTTCATATGTAAAATTTGTTATGTGTGTGTACATGGATGCAAATAAATGCTTATCTATATCTATCTATTATATAGGATGATTATTAATTAGTTCTTGAGACCAAAAGGTATGTATGTAGGTATTCGTGATTAATAATAACTTTCCCAAAGAAATACCTTTTTGTTTTTTTTTAATGATTTACAGGTTGTCCTGCGATTAATATCATGAATGCTAACGATGGCGTCATCCCAATCAAAACTATGCCACTGTATGGTAAACCCAATGTTGTATAGGTAAATTGAGACATGAAGCACCACCTCGCCAGCATTGTGTTCCAACTTATAAACGGGATTGACAACGAAGGTCTGACATTATATCGAGAACTGTACTCCACTTGTCTAGCTGGCCTTGTTCCGACTAGAAACCCCATGGACTGGTCCGTATGCAACTATTATAAGGGGTGTTGATAAAATGGTTTAAATGGAACTATGGTGTCGAGTTACGGAACACGCTTAAATTTAATTTAGGCTAGTCTATCCCTTTTAGTCTAGCACACAAAAAAGGACCGTCATGATATTTTAGCCCTGTCACTTGAATTCTTACAAAGCAAAGACAGAGACTGTTTATTCGCCACTTATACAAGAAATTGTTGGATAAATAATGTAATTCATTCGGTGAAGTGACAGAGCAGCGGAAGGGAAACGACTCGGTTTTAAGCTGAAGATGAGGCTGAAGGTGGAAGCGTACTGACAGGAACTGGATATCTTATATATGAAAATGGGAATACAACAATGCTATTACCATTTGATAATAGCATGGACATAGACCGCTCGGCGATATTCAGTCTAATTATGCAATATAACGTAAATGTAAACCAAGCTTATTTAAAAGAGCAACCCTTGAGTTTCTTGCTCGTTATTCTCTGGGGAATCAGCTTTGTGAATGAGCAATAATGTCAAATACTTTAATAATAAGATAAAAAATGTGACGTTTTCAAGTGATAATTTTTATCCTACGAAATAAATATTTTTTTGATTTTGATTTTGATAAAATGGTGGTACCTAATCAGGCGCACATTTAAAATGGCCTACTACCAAATATAACTTAAGAGCTCACCGCTGATTTTCTGTCGCATCCACAAAACATATATAGCATCCTCAAAGGTTTTTAGCGAGCAGTGGAGCGTTCTAAAGATTATTCTAAAACTACTTTTATTATTTCTGTGTAGTATTATTATTATTAAATTCTTTATTGCACACAAAAATAAAATACAAAGAACATTTAACATAAATGATAAAGTGTATAAAAGCGGTCTTATCGCTGATAGCGATTTCTTCCAGAAAACCTTAGTTAAAGAAGCTTTTTAATAAGTAGTTGGATGGTGCAAAGTAAAAGGTGAATTACTTTAAATATCAGCAGGTACATAGACAATACATAGGAAATACATAATATAGTAGCATACATACAAAAATAAACACTTACTAAAATAAAAAGCCATTTATATGGCTTTTATACAATACTTATGTACAATAATAGTAGTGTGATTCCGTTTCGCCGTGGAGATAGAGTTGGATACTATTAGGTCCTTACCTATGAAATTGGCGTTTTGTATGAAGAATTTAATTAAGACTGTTTTCTCCATACAAAGATTTTTGTAATTTTATTAGGAACGACAAATCCAAATTTAGCTAAACATTGTGTGTATTATCGGATAACATTAAGTTAAATATAGGCAGTGTTAATTTTAAAAGTAACCGCTTTATAAAAGTTTCTGCGAATCTAAGAAATAATATGGACAGCTCATGAAAAGAGCTCTGTTCAAATTTTTTTTATGATGTGATTTAGCTCAGACATTAAAAAATATTTCATGTGAAACCTTGAAAATATATTCTATTTTCCAAATAAAAAACAAATTTGGAAATAGCTATAGAATCGTAGGAGTTGGTACATATGATAAACGAAGAAAAAAATCTCCAATTTCATAGGTAAAGACCTAATATAATGATCAGACTTATAAAGTCATCGCTAGGTTCGCAATTTTTAATATTAGAGAATATATATATAAAGATAACCACGATGGCAACAATTGACGTCAAGTTTACGTAGATCTGCATAATTATGGCATGGCCGCCACACACACTTCGCATTTGCACTTGAAACATGTAGCAAAGGTAATGCTTATTCTCAGATACACTTTATGTATTCCGCACGGAAGACGATGCCGAGTAATAACGAAAAAGTTTAAGCACATCCTGTATAGAGCTGCGGAACGGCTGCACTGCATCCTATATCGTGGCATTAAAATAGATGGTAGTCCATGGAATGTGCCTACGCGATTTACTATAAGTGGATGAAAGTCAATGTCACAGTTAGATATACACTTACGAGCAAATACCGGCATCACGCAATGTATGGCGCACTTGTTGTCGTGCCCCGCCTCTACAGTTTCTTGCACAGAGATGTTAAGTGAAGATGAGGCCAAAGGTGGAAGCGTACTGACCCGGAAACCCCATCTTATTTGGGGGACTGGCTATCTTATCTCTGACAACCGGAACACAACAAATCCATTAACATTGCTGCTTGACGGCAGATTGAGATAAGATAGTGGTAGCTCCACATGGACATTTAAAATACCCTACCACCGACCAAACCGTATTATTATTATTTTTTCTTATTCCATTAGTTTTATTATTCGTTGTAGTTATTTTCTTTTGCACATAATTTGTTGCTAAACCCCACATTTACTCCGTTTCCTCTTTCTATGCTCAGGTTGAACATTGAAATAGGATAAAAGAGATAAGTCCACCTTCGTACGGGACCTATTGTTTGTACTCTGTTATTGTAATATTTTGGTGCAATAAAGAATATACGAGTATACCTACACTTGAAATAATAGGAATGAAAAATCATTGTGAAATAGTTTATAGGTAAATCTACAAATTATAAAAACTTGGGTGGGCCAATTTTCTTGTCCACAAGTGTAGGTGTAGTAGACGTCGTCGTCGTTTAGATGAGGAAAATGGAAGAAAGTTTGTGTATATCACGTATGTTCTGTACTTGTACTGAATAAATGACTGTGGTACCGAGGCAGCGGATTCGATTCGTAAGAAATTGATAAATTATAATTTCCTACCTATAAAAAATCTAAAAGAGGACGAAATAATTCAATTTATTTAGGCCGTATTCGGAGACCACTAGGCGGTTTACTTGACGTCAATCACACCTGATGTTAAGTGGAGATGAGGTCGAAGGTGGAAGCGTACTGACTCGGAAACCCCAACACATTTGGGGGACTGGCTATCTTATCTCTGACAACTGGAACACAACAATGCTATTAACATTGCTGCTTGGCGACAGATTTAGATAAGATGGTGGTAGCTAGCCAGGCGGACATTTAAAATGCCCTACCACCAACCAAACCGAGTACTTAAACATGTACCCCGCTGGGGATCCAACCCGCGACCTCCGAATCGTATACGCAATGTTGTTTACATCGAGCCACGGAGGCGGTTTCTCGTTCGTAATGTATTTTTGAGAACATGATTACTTTTTGTAAAAACATTAATATCATCAAACCATCAATCTACAGCATGACTTCCTGCATGGACCACCTGGTAGTCTGTGACTTCACGAGAACACGACATGACACACTTGTTCGTTTAAAACTTTGGCGGAAAACATATTTTTCTCACTTGACAACTTATAATTCAAAACACAATGGTTGTCACAAATCATTTGTTATATTGTACGAGCTGGCTCGCTGTCCACTCGACCTAACAATGTTACTCAAGCTGACCGTGAAAGAATGTCATTCATCCTAAAGTAAGAGTAGCTTCTTCACATTCCTGTCTGCCGCCAATGCTACCTACATAATTGTTTGTCTTCGACTGATCTACGGCCTGTTATCACCTATTAAAATCAATAAATGTTTTAAGAAGATTTAGACAACGTACCGTTTCGAATCCGCGTTCATAGATAATGCGGACTGCTAAGGTAAGGATATGACATATCACAAGGATATCGACGCGCCCGATGTTCTCCGAAATCATATAAACTTGATATCTCCAAATGTAAGCTGAATTATTAGGATCGTATGCTTCATCTTCGACTATGTCCTCACTTACCATTGGCAAAGTGTCAACGTATCTGGTCTACTACTCCGATTTAATGGCGAGCCGACATAATTTTCAAGCATTTAGGAAATCTTACCTCGATAACAATTGGCATTATTATTCAAACATTAACACTCACTGCGCTTTTTTTTATACGTGGTGTATCAAAACTAGGGTATCAAGCATCACTTGATCCTTTTCCCCATAAGTTAAACCTTAGTGCTAATTTTTAATTATAAATAAATATAATAATAAATATCTTTGCACATACACACAACGCCATCCAGTTCCACACAAATCAACTAGGTTTGTATTATGGATACCAGATGGTTGATAAAGTACACAAATACATTAATGAAATTAGCTACACTCCCATTTGCCGAGGGCAGGTGGGAAACTTCTTTCCTACTTCACCTTTAATTAGTCTGGGGCCCAAAGTAGCAATAGAGTTCACCGTCTACCTTCAGTAGGCGCCGTGCAGAGTACCACTGTTGATCCTAGCTTACAGGAGAATGGATGGAGGAAGATTACCAACGCTTGTATTTAGGGGGCCTTCAAAATTTTTAATTTATAGGACAGTTTTTCAATTCATACGACCAGTTTGGTGTAGTGGTTAGAACCTCTACTGCTATACCAAAAGGTCGCGAGCTCGAATCCCGCTAGGGGCATATGCTTGTATGATGAATACGGACATGTGTACTCGAGTTATGGATGTTTTTTGTGTAGTGTATCAACAATTTGGTATCCACAACACAAGCCTAGTTGCTTAGTGTGGAACTAGATGGCGCTGTCTGTATATATCCAGGGATATTTTATTTTTTTATTGTCTGTTGTCACCATGGAAAACTCTACATTCAGCTGTGCTCTCGGCTCTACATAGACAAGACACTTGTCTTGCTCGTGTCACCTTGTAACCCAGTTGCAAGTGTAATGTAAGCCGTGCTACCCCACATTACACGGGCGGGGCATAGTGATGAGAATAGGTACAATAGTATCGATAGTAAAATAAGCACAAAGTTGGCGAAAATTTTGATTCCTTACATATTTTAAGTATGAGGGGGCGAGGGAGGAGTCAATATTATTAAGATCGACGTTTGTGCATATGTTTGCATGTATAATCAGGTAGATATTATAACCGACCGAATGGGTTTTGATGAAATTTGGGACACCAGTTTAATAAAGGTCCCAAAATATAACATATACTGCATCCACGCGGGCATCCGTCAATGTTGGATTTTTAATATAAAAGTCATTTTGATTTAAAAAAATGTGCCAAAAAGGTAACTTGATCAGCAGGACAGCTGAGCTTGAGCAGTATAATATGACATAGATTGAATTATAAATATACATAAATAATTAATTAGTTGAATTAAATTACAAATCATTCAAGTTCCAAATTGTGCACAGTTGGAATATGATAGGTTGATACCTATCATATATTGAGCTGATAGCTCAGCTCAATATTTATGATTTGGACATCAAAAAACATAGATCAACACGTAATGAAACTATATTACCAAAACATAAAAAATTTCTACTACAAATTATAATCTCATGTTGCCGTGCGTACCTAAATGAAATAAAAAAAAATAGCAACGTAAGAGAGATATTACGTATACATATCTCTACCGTACCTAAAGTAGGTATCAACATAAAATTTTAATTCAGCCAAAGTTTAGAAAAAACGTGTGTTTTTTCTCTCTCACTCCATCGACTATTCCCATCACTACGTGCAAGATAACCTGCTTCACAAAGTGTTGTGTGAGATGAATCTCAAACTACTACTATGGTAAGGTGTTTTTACTACTTACGGAAGTATAATTTACGTGCTTGGTATTGATACTTGATGGTAGGAGGTAGTTTCATACTTTGTCTTGGGAAGGGCCTTGGTTAAAGTCTCAGATTTCCGAAGGGGAACATCTACTCACCGAAGGTTCATCAAAAAATTACGATCACCGACCAGCCTGCTCAGCAGGTACCTAGGTATGTCTAGCGATTAGAATACACATTAATTTTTATTCTATCGCCATCTATTGACACTTTTGAGGACTACAATAAAACTTTGATCAGCGCCATCTATGAATAAGTTAAGAAAACAAAACAAGCATCCTGTAGACTAGCGCCATTGATTGGTGCTATGTAGGAACTAACATAATTATTCACACGACATTTCAGTACAACTAAATATTAGTAGATGGCGCTTAAAGCATATCAGCTGTCTAATCTGTGGTAATCCAGGAGAACCATAGCTAGCAACGATGACAAGGAATTAGTTCTCAATTCGGTCATCATATACACCGCTAACGCAATAAAATTTTGTACTTTTATTCGTGATGAAATGAATTTATGTGGAAACTTATCATTTATCGTTATCAAGCCCTTTATTAGGCTAATCATTGGCCAATTACCATAATTTCTAAAATAACTGGGATAGACAGAGATTAGACAGACGAATAGACAACGAGGTAATTCTAATTGGTAACTCATCATCATCATTATCACTCACAGGATGTCCACTGCTGAACATAAGCCTCCACATGATTTCCAGAGACTGGTTGGAAGTGGCCTGAATCCCACGACCTTCAAATTCAAATCATTTACATAACGACTGTATAAATGTATCAATGTACATAAACAACAGAACTAAATAAACATTTCTAAAAGATTTACTTGCATAATAAATATTATATCAAATCTCAATAAAAATATATCAGTGGGAACGCTTTTGGTCTCCGCTATATCTAGAATAGTTCCTTTTTTTTTCTTTTTTAAATCTTATTTTAAGGAGCTTAATCGAAAACAACTATGCCGCTCCATTGCTACAGCTGGCTAATTCCTCCGTCGCACAGCAATTTTAAATAAATTATTTTATTTAATTTTAAATAAATTATTTAGCAATTTAAAATAAAAGCAATTTTAAATAAATTATTTTAAATAAACTATATACTTCCTTTGATATATATTTCCTTTGATATCGTACCTACTATTTTGTATTGTATGTTTTATGAATAAAGAAATTGAAATAGTATAAATACGCCTTCCAACTCGCTTACGCGTACGCTAGCGCAATTGCCCTGCCGAATGCATTAGCTCAGCTGATCAACGTAGGCGCCAGCACTTAGATCTTCGGAGGTGTAGACCAGCCTGATAAATAAAATTTTCGTAAACATCACATCTATCTTTTTGATGCTTTTTAATAAACCTAAGCCGTATTTGTTGTGCAATAAAGTATACCTACTTGATTGCTTGATACTCGCATCCTCGTCTCGTAATAATCGTAATAATTGGGTCTTTTTTTTTATGCTCAACGGGTTGGTACTTGACCTCAATCACACCTGATGTTAAGTGAAGATGAGGTCGAAGGTGGAAGCGTACTGACCCGAACGGAAGCGTTGGAATTACACAATCTTATTCCACCATAGCCATTTCATCTTCGGAGGTGGTGGTACTAGGCGTGGGGTAACACACCGAACATTCGCACTAAGCGGTTGGACTCTTCATTCATAATGCGAACAGCCAAGGCATGGAACCTCCTTCCGGCGTCAGTCCTGAATCCTACAACCTTGGGATCTTCAAGAGCAGGGTGAATAGGCATCTACTGAGATCGCGTGCTTCATCTTCGGCCACATCGTCACTTCCCATCAGGTGAGATTGTGGTCAAACGCGTGTCCAGTTAATTATAACAGAAAAATCTATACGACTCCAGTATCCCATCACTATGTTTAACAATCGCGGGGAAGAATTTTGTGAAACTTTTCGACGTTTTGCCTCAATTTCTAAACTTAATGTAAGTTTTTTTACTTACACTTTAGTTACAACTTGGAAATGATTTTAGTTGAGAAGTTATGTAATTTAACTTAAATTTGTTTGCAAAGGAGTTTGGTGATGTCCGCCAGAGATCGAAGTGGAAGTATCTTCCAGGGTTCAGTATCGGAAGGTTCTATAAATTGTATTTTAAAACTTTTGATTTTATATTACCAATTTCTTTAAATTTTTTACCAATTTTTTTATAATATTTCAACGATATGTTTTTTTGAGAATCAGTCGGCTACGTATTCATTCTGTCTGAATTAATTCTGAAGCGTCTTTCTCAAGTTCATCACAAAATTGCACGGTAGATGGGAATCTAACACATATTAGGATTTAAAGCCGTAATTGTCCTCCTATAGTCTATTACTGTAGTGATAAGTAAAGCATTGCTTTACTAAAAATTGCTTTTCTAAAAATGAAACAAAAAATTTTGCGAAGAATACGAATATTTAAAAAGATTTTTACCCGACAGCCCCAAAAAGGAGGGTAATGTTTTTTGACTGTATTTATGTATCTAGATTTCTATGTTACATCCTGTAGCCTAAACCGATTTTGAAGTGCAAGGTGTCATTCGATTCGGTTTGATCTCTATGCGAAGAATACGAATATTTAAAAAGATTTAAGATTCTTGTTTAATGTCTACCGCTACAAATATTTGCATGTCGTGGTTACTTATAATTAAGGTGGCGCATGCACTGTGTACAATTGCGTTTTTGCCACATTGGACTGGTATGTGTCAATCTTGTTAGTAATCCTAAAAATAAATAAATTAAAATAAATAAAATAAATAAAGATTTTTACCCGACAGACCCAAAAAGGAGGGTAATGTTTTTCGAATGTATGTATGTATCTAGATTTCTATGTTACATCCTGTAGCCTAAACCGATTTTGAAATGCAAGGTGTCATTCGATTCGTTTTGATCCAGGTGTCATAGGATACATTTTATGGTACAAAATCCAACATGACGCTTGCAAAATAGAAAATATGCTGTCGGATTGTTCTGTTTTTAAATACTTAAATAATTATTTACCGCATTTACTTTATTAAAAACGCATACAATCTTATAACAATCACCTCTTTGGTCACTTAAAAATGTCACAGTCACAAAGATGGAGAGTTCCAAATTTAAAAAAATATTATATGATAGATATTATTACATGTTTACTTAAAGGGTTATTGATTAGAAATTTAAAGACACTCTATTTCTGCTTGCCTAAACTTCAATGGGGCATCCTTAATTTTCTGTCTTTTGTTGCGGATGTATTCATAGCATTTTTCAGAAAAAAAAAATTATCATAATGAGATTTTCTCCTTACTTTCTGGCCGGGCTTTTTGGCGTTACCTTATGTTTTTGTTTTAATTTCTTGAAATCTGTGCATTCTGAGTTTAACGACGGCAGAATATTCTAACGGCAAAAGTCAGTGATGGCGCGTTATATTTGGAATTGTAGTGTTGTTGCAAGACCTCTTATTGGCCAAATAATATCTCCAATGTTACGCGACTAACTAAGTATTGAAAGCCAGAAATATTGGTAGGCTTTCTAAGTTTGTTTCGTATGAGTATAACTTTATTTTTAATATTAAAGAAGTAGCAAGTATATGGACTAAAGCATCTTGTAGTGACGTAAACGAATTAGTTTTCGATAAGCGAAGTTAAGTAACTGGCGGTCTGGCCTTTCATGGGTGGCCACTAACGGTACTGTACCGTATCGTACTTTAATACAAGTTTCATTGGAAAGTTACCGGTTATTGTCAATTGGAGGGCATCGCCGCTACGTACTTTGCGATTGGAGGCAGCCCTACTCTTTAGAAGCGGCATAAGTAATACTACTGTCACATGGCCACTCCAACTCACTGCTCTGTGCCCTCGTGGTGCATTATTGCCTATGAGAGAACGAACTTAAGGCTACTGCTCATGATAGGTTAAGGTTGAAAATAATAAGGCACTAACATATTTGAAAGTTTTTTTTAAAAAAGTTTTTTCGTTCGTTACATCATAATAGTATATTAGGCGTCGGTTATTTACAATAATAAATTAGCCATTACAATAAATAATTTATCCTTAATTAAATTAAGTATACGTTACATTACAATTTGTAAAATTCGTCTAATATTAGAGACAGCTTGTGATAATGGGAAGAATTCATTGTCACGAAAAATATCAGTAGACACACTAGTGTTATTCGTACATGCGTTGGAATAGGGTCCAATTGTGAAAAAGTGTATTGAATAAATTATGAGAATGATCAATTCTGAATAAGTCCAATTCTGAGAATGTCTATTTGTAGAATTTTCCCTAATTCTAAGTATGTCCAATTCCGAGAATAACCAAGTATATTATCCTCCGTGTTTATTTAGGCAAGTATGTACTACCATAGTATAGAAACAGAGATCTAAAGCCTTACCCCCATTAACCAATAATCATCACAAAAGACGTGATTTATAGAATAGTCTACGTTAGCAAAAGCTATAGACTATTCTCATAATATTCTCTCGTCTTTCATGTGGTGCTGTTCCTGACACTACGGTTGTGACGCGTTGTCAAAGTCCCATTTAATTATGTATACGTACCTTTTAAGGGGTTAATTTATGTGGTATGTATTTGCAATACTGTTTGCTGATATTATACAACATTAAAAATGATTCAAATGTGCCACATGGAGAAAAAAAGAGGAGGACAGTCTCTGTTACAATACTAGGCATATTGCAGTAGTGTTTGTGAAACAAATAAAGTGAATCAGATTCAGAAGGATTTAAAAAGAACAGTTTTTTTTGCACTTCTTGCAGCTCATTGTTATGTAAGAATCTTATTTTGCTTGTTTTTAAAAGAATTGTACGACTCTAGACATTCTAATTCAACACCATAGAGCACAATACTCTATTTTATAATACGGATGGCAACCCTAGTACGTAAAGATGTATTTCCTTTTGATTTTCATACGAATGCTTTTGGATACCGCAGTTAACCTCTAATTATTTTATTCTGTCATACCTACTTAATTAAATGGAACCTATTGACCGCTCGGCTATAGAGAGCCTTTTTCGTTTTGATCAATCCGTTAACTCGTTCAGGAATACATTACCAAACACAAAACAAGTTTTATTGTTGCAACTTCAACTAGAATACAATACAATACACTGAACGACACACTAATTACATGCAAAAGCAGACAAAATGTAAAATGCTTTTAGATACAGTCCCACCAGAAAACCAAGACCATGCCATCTTCAATATGAGCTTCTATATATATGAATGAACAACCTTATGAGAGTGAATGAAGCAAAATAGGCGTGTCAGGCTCGTGAAGTGGAAGTCTGTAGTCCCTGCCTACGGGTACCAGGCGTGACTTTATGTATGTATATGTAAGCATTATAAAACTGAAAGAAAGAAGAAGAAAGAAAAAGACGTAAAATTGTAAGTAGGTAAGGCCATTAAATATTACTCGACTACATTCTGTAAGTACCGATCTTGGAAGGAAAAAGTAAAAGAGGAACTTAGGGCTGCCAGAATTGATGTCGAAAAGCCGTGTCAAAAGAGTGTCCATTCAGAACGAGCTGCAGCTGAATGGAGCTTCCGTGATGTACGGAGACGCTATACCAACATTGACATGTAAAAGGTGTGTGTTCCTGATCTTATTACCGGCCAGTACACCGATTTTTGAGATTTGAAATTAGAAAGAAGGTTTGCTAGTTTTTTAAAATTCCAGATTTCCATTCCAGTCCTTTGAAAAATTGAATTTTAAATATCGAATAAATAAGCGTTCTAAGCTCAAAAATCGGTATTCGGTGTGAACGTACATAAACCTATCACTTATTGAGTCTTCTGATGTTCAATCCAGCCCTTATAAGGCAGTGGCGTGTCGATGAGTTCACGTCGCCGTCTGTGGTGACCATGGTGACCAGCGTAAATGACCTGGTGGTCATCGTGTTCGTCGTGTGATGCTAGCTTCTTGACACCAACAATTGCTGAGAGCATGAGCGCGAGAGCTGATACCGCTAATGCCTGTGGGGGAAAGAGAAGTGTTAACTTTTTGAGTTTTTCGGGTTACCGGGGCCCAACAGTTAGACCGCCTAACTCAATTGGGAACTATTATCGTTCATGAGGTTAAGGCACTGTCCGTCCTTGTCATATCGTACAGCAATGACAAGGGCAGACGTGCATTGCTATCGCTATAGCTTTATGTGTGGCGGTAGAGCCCCTGGACAAACTCGACAAATACTCTATGGAAATCTATAAGTGAAGCCTATGCTTAAGAGTGGACGTCATGCTTGATGATGATGGTGAGGAACGTTAAACACAAAATGATTATAATTGTTTTTCGGCAATTGAACCCACTTCAAAAAAGGAGAAAATTGTATGGTTGTCTGTAAGTTTTTTTTTTTTAATGCACGATGGGTTCGTACTTGAACTCAATAACACCGTATGTTAAGTGAAGATGAGGTCGAAGGTGGAAGTGTACTGACCCGGAAACCCCAACACATTTGGGGGACTGGCTATCTTATCTCTGACAACCGGAACAAAACAATGTTATTAACATATTTTTAAGTATGTTCACCCATATTTTCGTCAATTGTTAACCCATTTGGATGATTATTTTTTTTTATTTGATTGGGTTTATCATCAGGGTGATCCTATATCCGATGATGCCCTCCAGAGATCTTATTGGAGTCGCATGTTTTGCTAATTGTCGAAAGTTCAATATTTGCTGCTGCCCAATCAGACAGATCATCGAATTAAATTTGAAATTCTTCGATAACGAGCGCAGTAGGGTGTCGACTTGATCGATAAGTGAATGATTGTTCATACAAAAGTGTAAGAAATGGTACCTATTTATTATTCGTTCAATTTGTCAAATTGTTGCGTTTCCGAAAATCCTCAAAGGACATCATGAAACTGTGTTAAAAACTCAATATCTTCGAAACGGCTGAATCGATTTTTATGAAACATGGCTAAGAACCTGTCGCTTCGTTTAGTCTTTAATATAAGAAAAACCGTATACAAATCGGACCACGCATTACTAAGATATATCCGCACAAAGACTGGACAACGCCGTCAAACACATAACACCCTTACGTCGGGGCTTAAAAATCGATAATCAAATACGAAACCCTGTATTGGACAATACAAAAAACGAGCGTTTTTATATTGTTATATCGTTAGACCAAAGATAAAGTGCCAGTAACATTTTATATTCGCCATTTTATGCAAAGAAGACTTTCGGTCCCCTTTGTGTTTCAGAACGTGTAAAATCTATCAGCGTAATGTAGGCGACAAGGAAACCCCTAAAAGGGATTCTTTGCAAAATAATGGAGATTACGTGACTTAAATCTACATGCTACAATTTCGGTTGTTATATTTTATGTGCTCTTTTTCCAACAGGAATTTCTCGTTTTTGATGTCTTGGAGGAAGTAAAATGCAGCAATAACGACGTATCTATTCGTATCTAGACGTATGAATTTAGTTATGTGGGTTAATAAAATAAAATAATAAGCATACCTACCTCTAAAATAAAATGCTTTTCTTAAAATATTCTATATCTAATGATATTTTATCTAGATTTTATTATTATATATATTCTTTATTGCACATAAAAAAACATGTTGACAATCAGTCGGAAATATTGTACAAAGGTGAGCTTATCTCTAATAGAGATCTCTTCCAGCGAACCTCAGTGGTGGTTAGAGCATTGTGCGGGACGGTGAACAAAAAGTGTAGTTATGGAAGGACAAATATACTATACATATAGGTATATAATATAATATGTTATTTACATACATACACTACTAGAATACAGAAATACACTTAGTTATAAAATTACACGTGATTATTAGTAAACTATAGTAATATAAATAAATAAATATCACATATATAAGTACATAATTATATACTCTGAAACGTTGTTTAAAGTTATCTTCTTAAAAGAATTATTAGTTTATGAATATTTTTTGTATTCGTGCCGCTGCATTGGGGAGGTTTATCATCAGCAAAGGACGTCCAATGATTTCTTAAATTTATTTCTTAGTAAAGCTAGTTACAAATATCTGTGACGTGAAAACGTTAGAACATATCCTGCTAACATACTATACTTACATATATACAACCATAAGTACATAACAGGATGAACCTTCCTCCACCATTTCTCTTAAATACAAGTATGCAAGTAAGCACGCTTCTGCATGTGACGTCACGTATTGCGGCCAACGAGTGGCATTTTCATATGAGCATTTCCGTGCATCGAGGAGCACGTTAACCCTATACAATTAAATATCCTTCCGCTCAACGATACTTAATACAATGTAAACATATTTACATAGTCATACGAAGTAATAGTAATAAAAGGTTGTAATAATAAAAAACTGGCCAATCGTGTCGGGCCATGCGCTGTATAGGGTTCCGTTTCTCAATATGCGGGCTTTTTATTGGTTGATAAATAATTTTCAACGTAAAGTACATTTTATATGTTTTTCGACTATTACCCATTAACTCGTAAAACTCGTAAAAACTACTGTGATGATTTTCCTTTTAACTTCATTATACCGGATGAGTTTTTTTACCGTAAGCAAAAAAATAGGGCATATTAGTTAAATGAAATAGAAGTTATTGGCGTAGGTAGTTTAATTTTTTTCCAAAACGCTAGTGCCGGCTTTAGATTCTTAGGGTTTAGGAACGCAACGGTCATGCGAAATTTATTTGGAACTCATATATTCTCCAATTTTTCTTTATTTATTTAATTTAATTGTGTGAAATAAGCTACAATACAAGTCAAATGACACAATTAACGCTTTATTCTATGATTTTTTTCCTTACCGTAAAAAAAACTCATCCAGTATATACTACTGTATTGAATTTTTTCACGTATCCAAAACCCAAAAAAAATTGGTTTTAAATGTCCGCCTGGCTAGCTATCACCAACTTATCTAAATCTGCCGCCATGCAGCAATGTTAATAGCATTGTTGTGTTCCGGTTGTCAGAGATAAGATAGCCCGTCCCCCAAATGTGTTAGGGTTTCCGAGTCAGTACGCTACCACCTTCGACCTCATCTTCACTTAACATCAGGTGTGATTGAGGTGAAGTACCAACCCGTTGTGAATATAAAAAAAAAACGGTTTAGCGTTTAGGGTTCTGTGGTGGAGAGACAATTATCTCTAACAAAATTTAGCACTTTAAAGTTTAATATTTCTTAAGCGGAACCCTAAATCGAAAAACTGTTCAAGATAATCTCTAATATTTATGAACGACCTATCCAACGACACTCCACACGATGGAGTACAAAAATAAAAGAAAATTCATTCCGACTGTGGATTCGGGTGTACACGTGGGTGTATATTTTTCAAGAGTTTATTTGACCACTTTGTTGGTGTGATCAATGTATACCCATACTTGTATAGTATACCCATATCAAATTACAGCTTTCTAGTACTAAGAGCCTCTGGACTAAGCCTCGGACAGACAGACAGACGGTCGTAGCGAAACTATATGGGTTCCTGGTGGACGAAGGAATTATAAAAAAGAAGTAAAGCGCACTATAGCAAAAGGATACTATAAAATCACTGACTATTTGAATGATAAGCAAGCATGGGCATAGCTGTCTGATTAGTCATATAATTATCAAATCACAAATTGTAACCTATAATCTATTTAAAAGAGCAACCCTAGAGTTTCTTGCTCGTTCTTCGCCGGGAAGTCAGTTTTGTGAATGAGCAGTAAAAAATTTAATATTAATAGTGATGTTTTCAAGTAATAATTTTATCCTATGAAATAATATATTTTGATTTGATTTGATTTGATTCAATAAAAATCTCGTAACAGGACAGATCTCGGCTAATGCTGACAACATACTGGTTGACTAACTACATTGACTGGGCTGCGCTGGTTTTCATCCCTACCCTTACTCCTCAGGTTATGTTGTTATGTCTTATGTTGGAGCAGTGATACTTTGATATAACCTCCAAAAGCTCTGCATGCTTTTGCCTTAATAAAATACTCCATTTGGAATGAGTATGAATAATGTATCATCATCAACAGTCTTATACATCACCACTGTTCACATCATCATCACTGGGAGAAGGTATAGTATAATCTACCACGCGGGTCCAGTGCGGATTGATGTATTTGTGTCAGACAGGCTACCGACTTGGCTCAATTGAATACAACCGAAACCGATTATTTAACGTGCCCTCCGAAGCATGAAAACACTGGTATTAAAACGCCACAAATGGTCCCCCTTCCAAGGTTTGACCGCGCCAAACATTGCTTAACTTTGCGAATAGCTAGTGCAACTGCGGCACGAGTGGTTCTGATGATCCACGATGAAATAGGTATAAGATGATGGTGTGTCACGACAAATCCCATTCATGCGTAATCTACATCAGCAGTGACTATGTAATTTTCGATATTTCTGGATAGAGATTCTAGATAGAGGTAAGAGATACTTGTGTTGAATTTTGATTGCATAGGTTCACGGGTTATGAGCATGCCTACAGAGTGGAACTAAGTGTCATCGACTCGTCAAGCAGTCACGATCAGTAATTAGATTTTGATGGACGTTTGTATTGGTTGTTGTAATTCCGGGTTGTTAATTGAAATATTCTATTTGCATTACTGTAGAATATCGGCCGTGTGCATCGATAACACAGAATTCTCATAACGGGCAAAGGGCGTCTATTCTTTCAAGAAGTCTAGAAAAACTACTACACACAGTCACAGAAAACGGTTATAAATTCTTTTTTTTTTATGCACGACGGTTTCGTACTTGACCTCAATCACAGCTGATGTTAAGTGAAAATGAGGTCGAAGGTGGAAGCGTACCACAACACACTTGGACGAATTGGCTATCTTATCTCTGACAACCGGAACACAACAATGCTATTAACAACGCTATTTGGCGGCAGATTTAGATTTATTTATGGTTAGCCAGGCGGACATTTAAAATGCCCTACCACCAACCTAACCGAGTACTTAAACATGTACCCCGCTGGGGATCGAACCCGCGACCTCCGAATCGTAAACTCACTCACTTACATTGAACCACGGAGGCAGTTATTATACTCTCCTTATAAAACTATTATTCGCCATTTTCAATATAGGGCTAGTTGTCGATAGGGGATAATGTTGATCTTAACTAAATCAATTAAATTCGTAAAACATTTTTTTTCCGATACAAGAAACCAATCGGAATCCTAAACGACAGACTCGTGCGCCGTTCAGAATGGTTTTTAATTGGTAAAAGTGTATAATTGCTGCGCGGACGCAGGCCTTATTGCTCAGACCGTGACGGGGAGAAATGTAGTGAGTCATGCTATATGTGTTATATTTTATTTGCGATTTATTATGCTTACTGACATCTAAATATAGGTACGAAGCTACCACAGGTTTGGTGACTGACTGATTAGGTGATTAATCAAAAACATCCATAACTCGGGAACATATGTCTGTATTCATCATACAAACATATGCCCCTAGCGAGATTCGAACCCGCGACCTTTCGGTATAGTAGCAGAGTTTCTAACCACTACAACAAACAGATCGTCAAATCTATAGATTGGTTAGGTACGGCGAAAAAAAGTGGCTTAAATGTTCAACGGTGAACAATACATCAGCGAATTATCGATATGCGACACAGGTACAGGCTTTACCTAGTTTGATATTACCAACATATTATCATCTAGTCCTACGAGTATTTGTCTGAAAATATTATTAGAATGAATTTATATTACTTATTGATGAATTTATATATAATTTATATATATACAGGGCGTCCCAAAGTTATGGGACATGAAGGGGAAGTACCTTAAATATCGTAGATAGTGAATTTTGCTCAAAGAAGACTTTATGTTATTTTTAAAAGTTAGTAATTCTGCATTCATAGATTTTCTAAAAATTATTTGCTTCGGCTGGGAATCGAACCGACTCAAATTTGAAAAAAAAAACACCCTACTTTTATGATGCCAATCGAAAGAATAGCTAAAAAATAATAACTCTGCCTAAGTAACATAGTATTTTAAAAGAAAGGAACAACGTGAAATTAATCATTTTAATCAAATAAAAAACATACATGAAACTGCCGTAGTCAATTAAGTAGGTATTTTTTTGTAAATTAATTAATTAAATGCTCAAAATGTGATCCCTCTTGTCTTACGCAAATCGCCAATCTTTTAATGAGCCCGCTGCCTGTTGATTTTCTAATCATTTTATGGTGAACACTCGATGTGATATGGCACAATTCTGTTTGCAACTTATTTACGAATAATCAATGCTATCTTTGGAATGATAATATCGCTACTTTTCGAACGTCGTCGGCAATAAATAACTTTCTTGAAATTTGACTCAATCATTTTATGTTGTTCCTTTCTTTTAAAATACTATGTTACTTAGGCAGAGTTATTATTTTTTAGCTATTCTTTCGATTGGCATCATAAAAGTAGGGTGTTTTTTTTTTCACATTTAAGTCGGTTCGATTCCCAGCCGAAGCAAGTAATTTTTAGAAAATCTATGAATGCAGAATTACTAACTTTTAAAAATAACATAAAGTCTTCTTTGAGCAAAATTCACTATCTACAATATTTAAGGTACTTCCCCTTCATGTCCCATAACTTTGGGACGCCCTGTATATATTAACTGATCCATCATAAAGGATTCCCTCTGGCCATCTTATGCTCTGCATAGGCAGCCAAGCATGAGCTTGGCTTGGCAGTAAAGATGAATTCTCATCAGCTCAGGAACACGTTCAAACCTTGCCTAAGGCGAGGTTAGCCCAACAAAAAATGTCCCCAAATCAATTTAGTTCGCTAATTGTAGTAAAAATCGAACCCTTGAGATTCTTCCTCAATCTTACAGCTTTGAAAAATAAATGCTTTATAATTTCTTAAAGGAATTCAGAGTGTTTCAAAATAGATACCCAAAAAGGACTAATGGACGAGACCCACTTAAATTCTAATAAATTTTAAATGATCTGTCACTGTTTTCGTGCTCGGGGAAATCTTTAGACAAATTGTCAACGGGAATGTTGTGAAACATTGAAACAACTTCTATCCAGCACGGCTAGCCATAATGTGATGTGAAACAATTTATCCCTAGTATTGTTGAAGTTAAAAACTAATACCAGTGCGTATTAGTTTTGTGGTAGGTTGTAGGGCATTTTAAATGTCTATGTTAGCTACCACCGTCTATTCGAATTTAAATTCGATTATAAATTCGAAAGTTTCAATGTTTCTTTATTGGGTTAGTTCGTTGCTCAATCACGGCGAAACGGCTAAACGGATTTGGATGAAATTTGGTATGTAGGTAGAATATACCCTGGATTAAGAGATAATGATAAAGTGCGTAGGTAGTTCCCGCGGGATAAACAAATTAAACATATCCGCCATAAAGTTATTCCCACGCAAGCGAAGCTGAGAGTGGAAAGGTAGTACATAATAATAATTATTTTCCTTGTTTTGTCTAATCACAAATTGTAACCTAGATCCTACTTAAAAAGAGCAAACCTTAAGTTTCTTGCTTGTTCTTCTTTGGCGAGACAACTTTGCGAATGAGAAGTAATTATATTACATTAAAAAAAAATTATGTGATATTTTTTCGAATGAGAGAAAATGTTTTGACTATTGCCGACCGCTCTTACCTTCATAGTAAGCAGTCCAAGACCACCAATACCGGCAGCTCCCATGGTCTTTGCAAACATCAGCCCGAGGAGAGCCAGGGATCCGGCTCCGCCATCCTTGCCTCGACCTTTCACTGGAATGGAGACATTAAAAGTAATTTAATAAATTAACTATCATGATTTTTTAATGCATAGCGGGTTACAGCACTTGCCGACAAACACTATGTTCTTGTTTTTGCATGTGCGTACATATCATGTGCGTAATGCTTGCTAACCCAAAGATTGTCTAGAAGAGATCGCTTTTACTGATAAGGCTGCCAAATTATACTATCCCCTATTTCATATTTATCCTTGTGTTATGCTTCTTGTTGTTGTACAATAAAGTATATTTTGTTTGTTTGTTGTTTGTTTGTTTTTGTACCTGATGAAAAGCTGTCCCTCTGGAACGTAAATAAATTTGCCATTTATCGTTAGGTATGGCGGGAATGTCCAACATTATAAGAAACTGCGCTACTGAGAGGAAAACTCCACTGCCTAAAACCTAACCTAGTACAACCGGGCCGATTTCTAGGGTCTAAACAGTTATGGGAGAAACTATATAACGGCTTTTTAGCTTTCCGATGCATAGAACAAATTTCAGAAAAAATACTTTTGTTCTGCGTGCTTGTGATTCGTATAACAAAACTTTCATTGAAATTGATATATTCAATTCGGGTCAATACAAGTCAGCAAAATAGCTTCCAGTACAAATTAATTAAGTTTGTTTAGTTAAGTGATTGTAGTTAGTCCTTTCTCTTTTTGTGTGCATTATGTTTTGGTTGAATGGTATGGTAATCCATAGAAGGGCGTGGGTATCACCGGCTCACTGTATTCTGATTTATCAAACACTTTTTTGTTTATGGCAAGAATCGAGTATTATTCTAATGTAGTATAATTTACTGCACAAGAATAAAACATAATTTACATAAAAGTGTCCAGAGAAGCCGGGGCTGTGGTTGTTCGTGCGCTTTTGGGATCCATTGCACATAAGTTCATAAAAATTTTTTTTTTGGGCATGTCGATTTATATTCTCTTATAGTTCTGGTGGTGTTAAATGAATATTTTTTCTGACACTGTTTGTCAAAGAATTATTATTTTACCAATATATTTCTTGTATTATGCTTTGTCTGTTTGTGTTCTTAAATTAAAAAAAAAAATAAGAATATAAACTGACGACGATTTTTTAAAGACCTGTCGTCGCGCTTAAATGAGACCTCGGGTGACAAAAAACTGGAGCTTTCTCGGGCAGCGAATTAGTTTTGCCATTCAACGGGTTATGCTACCAGTCTTTTGGGCATCCTCCTGCTCGGTTTGGACCTCGAACAAGTTTTTTACCTTTCATAGTTATGGAACGTAGAGGGCGTATTCGGATCTATAAATAAATAAATAAATAAACATCCTTTGACATACACACAGCGCCATTTAGTTCCACAGTAAGCAACTATAGGCTTGTGTTGTGGATACCAGATAGTTGATATACTAGATAAATACATATTATAAATGAAAACATCCATAACTCGGGTACACATGTCCGTATTCATCACACAAACATGTGCCCCCAGCGGGATTGGAACCAGCGACCTGTTGGTATAACGGTCACAGATTCTAACCACTACACCAAACCGGATCTGTTTCAGTATTTTTTCTTTTTACGTTGTGTTTTAATTCGGTTACTATTTTACATAAGTTTGTGAATAAATACCTTCTAGACGTAATAAAATAGAATAACGTTACAACTGAGAATCTTAAAATTTAAAAAGACACTTGAAAATAATGAAAAGGAATTATGACATTTTTCTACTTTGAATTTTTATAACTTAGGCGTATTAATTATAATAAAATTGACGTCAGAGCCCAGCATCAATCATTACGTCGTCAATATACTTTGATCTATTTGCGTCTATCTCCGAAGTGTAACATCAGATCGTAACCAAACTCATTAGAGATCAGTCTGGCAGAAAATATACCAAAAAAAAAATAATTATCTAAATCGGTTTACAATTGACGAAAATATAGACTTCAAACTTCAAGCATTTATCTCAACGTAAGATACATGATATCATTTGTTGAATGTCAATTTAAATATATTGGAAATAAAAACAGGGCTTAAGCATTTTTCGGTCTGTCAGTATTTCCAAGCTACCACCGCTTTGGAAAGGGAAATCATCTGTGGGAAAAGAAGCGGCACAAGAAACCCACAGGATTATTTTTCTTTTCTTTTCTTTTTTTTTATATATATAAACGTATACAACTAATACAATTTTATAATTTTTGGGAGCTGGGCGAAGTATACCAAGCGTTTTTGTCATTCAGGTAGTTACTAATTTTGTAATAACCTTAGATAAACATAATACATATAAAAAACACATACAGACGCATATAGATAGAACCTCCTCCTTTTTATAAGTCGATTAAAAATAAAACGACCACCAAATTTAAGTTGTATGGATAAATAACTTCTACTTAAAGTTAACAATCTATTTAAAAAAAATGTTTATGGGACAAAAAAATAATCCTAACTTATAATTTATAATATATATATCCTAAGTTATAATGACTCACCTGTAAACCTTAAAACGGTTTTCCTGTAACTTTGTAAGTGATTTGTATAATATAAGAAATAATAACCTGCTCTGAGCAGCACTCTATTCTATAAAAGTGGAATATCTGCCTAGGCATTAAGTTGAACGACTAATTTATCAGCCTGCCTACGACTTATAGGTTCACCGGCTTGTTTCTTTGTGTCGTGAGTAGAGTAGGTACACATTATATAAAACCAACCTATTATAAGGCTTGTTTCAAATGAAACGAGAATTGGTTGCTGGGAAAATGAACTAAGCCGGGAAAACTATAAAGAAACAAAATCAAAATCAAAAATGCTTTATTTTGTAGATACACAGGGTACACTTAAAATAGTCAGATTTTACATTTTTAAAGCTACTGCTTGTTCAAAAGGCAATTTTCCCCTGAGAAGAACAAGCAAGAGAGAAGTCAAAAAAAAATGGAATCCCTCTGAACATTTTTAATTAAAGCACATAATTTTAAAAGGAAACATTTTTGTAAAATTCAACATAAATCACATCGTCACGTCGTGGACTATGCAAATTTGTAAAAAAAATACAATTATAGTGCGTACCGGGCCTCGTGCAGAGGATTCCGTAGTCAGAATAAATATTAAAGTTTAATAGTTTTGTACTTTCATTTAAGTAGTTTTGTATGGAGTTTCTATGATATTTATATCAAAAACTGGTAGGTTTACTACACTGAGATAATTTTTCATTCAATTTCGTTAAATATACTTGTCGGTATATTAAAAATTCTATATTAAAGACAAAGTTTGGCTGGACATGCAATTAACAAATTAACCACTTTAAAGTTTAATATTTTACCAACTTAGGTATCCTTGTATCGAAAGAATTTAAGACTACCCCAATATTGTGAATGAATGAACTGTTTTGAAAAAAATGAACTGTTTTACGATATCATATAGTGCGAATGCGAATAAAGAAATCACATTACATACACACCGAAGTCCGTAATTGGTTCGAAGTCACGTGGCTATCTCGACGGCGATATACCGGATGAGTTTTTTAACCGTAAGGAAAAAAAATAGGGCATTTTAGGTAATTTAAATAGAAAATATTGGCACAGGTAATGTTAATATTTTTTTTCAAAAACGAACGCGCCGGCCTTTCTTTTATATGCAACTGGCAGGATTCGTAGGGTTTCTATCATGCGAAATAACCTCATCCGGTATTAGCATGCCATATTTCAAAATCTGCAAGTAAAACAACAATTCCCGAGATAAACAAGTGAGTGAGGATAGAGTGAAACTAAAATGGTTCCTAAATGGAATAAGGAACCCTAATAAATCCCGCTCACTGATGAGGCTCTTGGCGCATCGCAGCTGTTGGTTTCATAAATTAGTTTTATTAAGAATTTTATATAACTAGTACTCGACTTTACGACGAGAAAGTAGACGACAATTCAGTATAAAGCAAGACCGTTTGAAAACTGACCATTTTAAAAACAAATGCAGTGTCAAAAAGAACAATGAGCTTGTTTCATGTCGCACATTGAATCGATTATAGGAGTAATTCTGGTAATTTTTTTTTACGATTAACTGGATACCTCCGCCTCCGCCTTCGTGGCTCAATGTAAACAACATTGGGTTTACGTTTCCGAGGTCACGGGTTCGATTCCCAGCGGGGTACTCGGTTTTGTTGGTGGTAGGGCATTTTAAATGTCCGCCTGGCTAGCTACCACCGTCTTATCTAAATCTGCCGCCAAGCAGCAATGGTAATAGCATTGTTGTGTTCCGGTTGTCACAGATAAGATAGCCAGTTCCCCAAATAAGATGGGGTTTCCGGGTCAGTACGCCACCACCTTCGGCCTCATCTTCACTTACATCAGGTGTGATTGAGGTCAAGTGCTAACCCGTTGTAATTAATAAAAAAAATAAAAAAATACACGTTTGACCACAATCTCACCTGATGGGAAGTGAGATGTAGCCGAATATGAAGCACGCGATCTCAGTAGATGCCTATTCACCCTGCTCTTGAAGATCCCGAGGTTGTAGGATTCAGGAAATACTGACGCCGGGTGTCTTGGCTGTTCGCATTATGAATAAAGAGTCGAACCGCTTAGTACGAATGTTCGGTATATGTTAACTACATTATTTAACCTTATTCTGACCAGCCACCCATTAGGTATGTAAATCTTGTCTGTGGTCTCTGCCTACTCCTACGGAACCATCCACCAACTACTGGTTCCAATTTATTTGGGGTCGACGCAGTACGTCTTTTTCTTCCAATCTCCTCTACCAACATGTCCATACCAAGCCAAACGGTTTTATTTCAACTTTTCTTCTTCTTTCTTCACGGATGCCACTTTTAAACTCACTCTTACATACTAATTCTTTATTTTATCCATCCTCGTCACTCCACTCATCCATCTTAACATTATCATCTCTGCTGCATGCAATTTGTTTTCAACCATCATCTTCAACGCCCGACACAAAATACCATCCGATCGCAGGAAATAAATTATTTTACAAATATAACTGTAGGTCCCAAAAGGTTGCGAAGTACTCTTTATAGAGACCCAAAAATGAGGTATACAATCAAGCGGGTTATTCATAAACGAATGGAGGGGAGATCTGGAGGGGAACTAGATATTGGCAAAGTTGAATAAGTAAATACTGTGGACCAGGCCGTTATTGAAGCTCTCTCGTCTCTCTGTTTAAAATATAAAATAAATAAATAAATAAAAATGTTTATTTGCCAAGAAAACGGTTTTTTTTTATGCACAACGGATTGGTACTTGGCCTCAATTACACCTGATGTTAAGTGAAGATGAGGTCGAAGGTGGAAGCGTACTGACCCGCTAAAATGTAAAATGGAAACTAAAATGTAAAATGATTTAGTGACTATGACAAAAAGGTCTGTACTGTTGTAGCTCAGCATATGGTCGCTGGGAACCAGCGGTCGCCGATTTTCAGCCACAGCCTGCAGTTATGTACAGTCCACCACACGTTGACCAAGCAACCATCGTACACTTAAAGCTTAACATTTTAATTATTGTACAAAATATATGGGGAAGACATTGTTGTCTGTAACACAGTTTTTAACTACCATAGACAACAAAGCTTCAACAAGTCGTGTAATTTATTTCGGTTCAATAAAATATTGTTTATTTTAACAGGTCGATAATGGATTGCACACAAAAATGCCGTATGGTTGATCGTACATATATCTCTTATATACTAATGGACTCAAGTGACACACATAAAATAAACAGTTATTGAGTTAAATTTAATGTAAATGAGGAATGTACACATTAAACCAATAAATGCATGTAAAAAAAAAAAAAAAAAAGAACTATTTCTGCGAGTGATGTCTTTGTATTTTAGGGCACTTGGTACTGTGCTTTAGTTTAGTTTAATTTTCCCTAGTTTTACCGCGTGTTGTCATGCATAGTAATATGTCAAACTTTGTAATTGGCTTAATAAGTATGTAATTTAATCTTAAGTAATATATAAGGATATGCTGTAAAGTTTGTTGAAATAAATAAATAAATAAATAAATAAATAATGACTCTCATATTGGGTACTCAACAGCGAAATACATTACGAGTCGCTACAATACCACAACTATGTTTAATATATAGTTTACACTATGTAGATATATATATTGAAACATGCTCTACCTGTATCTGTGTACACGTATAGGATACGTTCTAATCCTCACCACAGAATAATATTCTTTGTTTTTGAACATAATTATATAATTTGGAGGCACTAATTTACAGTTTTTTGGGATCCAAATTGTGATCATAGTCAAAAAAATCTGCGCATCGCTAGAATCCTCGCTAAAAATATCACACACTCAACAGCCTTACACGGCCCCACTGTCGGTGTACAGCCTCCTCTCACTTAGAGAGGGTATGGCCCATAATCCACTATACGGGCCCAGTAAATATAAATATAAATATTTCGGACACTTACACCAATCAACTAGTCCCAAACTAAGCAAAGCTTGTGCTATGGATACTAGATAACGGATAAACATACATAAATATTTATATAAACATCCATGACTCGGGAATAAATGTTCGTATTCATCACACAAACATTTACCCCTCGCGGGATTCGAACCCGCAACCGTTGGTTTCGCTGACAGGGTCACTATCCACTACACCAACCGGTCGTCTAATCCAGTGCGGAATGTTTGATTTCACACAATTATTAATTTGCCCCTGTAGGCAAAAATATATCGTCATATCAGCAACTATAGAACATAGGCCTCCCTCAAAGATTTTCATAGCAACAGGATGGAGGTGTGCTCCAGTCAGTGCTAATCGCGACCTTCATCAGGCCCGTCACTAGTGGCCAACTTCGAGAGAGTTCCCAGTCGACGAATCTAAATCGGATGGGCAGCGTCGGGAAACTGCGCAACGTATTCTCGTATAATTAAATTTTGCATGCCAGTATCTGGTAAAATGTATGAAACTTTATATATTTGTGAATGAGATCTGTGTACCACATTTAGAGCAAAATAAATGTATTTGTATTTTGTATTTGTACAAAAAATACGTCAAAAATAACCCATAATACCGTGGTAATAATTTTTACTTTGGCACAAGTTTTTTTGACATTATCTAAATGACCCGAATTAATGAGAATATTCTATTATCACGACGTAAGAAAATAAAGGAGAAACAAGTGCAAATAAACATTCACGTTTATTAATATCAGAATAAGTATTGATTATGCAAAATGGTGACAAAAACGCTTCTATTTGTCCACGGTACCAGTCAAAATTTAATCTCAATTTCTTAAATTGAAAGTAAATGATAAATAAAGTAAATGACGAGACATTTTTTTTTATATTTCTTGCTACAGCTCCAACGTTTCTCTTTAGAATTAAATGGAGTGAATCGCGGTGAAAGTCATTGAACTATACTTTTTTGTCTTGATTGCGACATTGTCGAAAATTGTTTTGGTTTCTTTGAATGTGAGATATAAAACTTGACTTATTAAAAGTTCTTCTTTTTCCAAAGACTTCAAAAAATGAGTTTCTGAATTCGGTCGTATTATTTTCTATTTATAACATATCTCCGATAAAAATATGTAATTTTTGTGATGTAACTACCTATAATTTTAAAGTTCATGTACATATTTATAGATCTATAATTTTGACATTTTCATTTGGCTTATGATTGTTTGGTTTCTTTAATTTCACTTTCAATACTATGTAATTGAGACATATTAACATAACGACTCGTATATTACTGAGGATTTGATTTGTTTTTATTAATGTTCATATAATAATATTATTAATTAATAATGCAATAGTACTCATTTTATTGTAATTATATTGTAATTTAATTAAAACATTCGCAATTAAATTTTAAAGGTAATAATTGTCAGTAACATAATAAGAATCTCTAATTGGCACTTTGGTATTAGTTTTCTGTATAAGAATTTGTAATAATGTTGATTCTATGTAAATAAATAGAATAAAAATAAAATAAAGTTCCAGATTATTTGTAGAAGGATAGAGTACCCATCAGTAATAGAATATAAAATGTTTTTTAACCATTCTGTAGCTTGCTTTAGGTATAGTACAGGTATTTAGTTATAAAAGCGCCTCTTGCTCGTTTGCCCACCTCTTCAATAAAAAAAATAAAAAATAAAACTTACAATATTAAATTAAAGTTACTGAACTGCATTGCGTTGTAGAAGATGCTAAAATTTCCTAAAATAATTTTCTAAAAAATAAATCATGGCTACTTTATATTTTCTAAAAGTCTTTATTGAGTCGTGATATTTGCCCTTGGTGAAGTTTTTCATAAATATAAAGAAGTTATTGATTGATTTTTTTTTTAAATAGTTAGTTCATCATCTGATTTAAGAGCCATGCTCTTGTCGGTGGAAATTTTTCCATATCTCTCTGCTCTCCGCCTTCCTGCATGTAGCTTATTCTCGGTCTTCCTCTTTTTCTTTTCCCCTCTATTCTTCCTTCTATTATAGTTTTGATGAAATCATCGTGTCGTATAAGGTGTCCCAGTCCCAGTCCCAGTTAAGAAAAATAGTTACAGGAGTTCTAATTGAATATGTTATTGAGTGAATTGAGTGATGAATATGAACATTTATTCCTGAGTCATGGATGTTTATATAAATATTTATGTATGTTTATCCGTTATCTAGTATCCATAGTACAAGCTTGCTTAGTTTGGGACTAGGTGATTGGTGTAAGTGTCCGAAATATAAAAAAAAAAATAATAAAAAAAAAAAAAATTATATTCACCGACGCAATGAAACTCACAGTACCTAGTAATTTTAATCTATGTTTTATTACTAAATGCCTATACTATAAATAAAGCAAACTACCGATTTGTTAAAAAAATGTTTATTCTGTCACTGACAGGTACTCTATGTGCAAAAAATCACGGCCTTTATGACTACAGGAAGTTAAAAGTGTATCCTTACTTAATTAGTGGTACTCCGTTGCAACTTAGCACTTGGGAACCCCGCTCCCGCGCGACTGTACAGATGTCAGAATACCCTCCGCGTGGTGATCCGCCTAACTACTCCTCACCACGTATCTATAGTCCATTCGCTTTAAGAAAAGCGCTTTAGTGACTCATCAGTGCAACTGCAGACTAAAGGCGTATTCATTTATTTATTTATTAGGATCACCTACAGCACATACATTTGACATTGGTGAAAATAATAACAAAGTAGTTTTCTAATAATGCTCCAATAACAGTGAACACAGCATTCACAAGACTAATATAGATAGCTACATAAAGACGCAATTGTTAATACGCGAGATATGTCGACAATACTTTAGATTTTGTATACACAGCAGAAAGTACAAATACAACTGTTATCGTCTAAATAGTCACCGTAGCTCTCCCTTAAAGTTACCAATTGATAAAAAGAAAATGTCGAGATCAGACAAACCCGAGTTCACTTCGTTGTATTCAGTACAGATGCGAGGAAGTAGTGAATGACTACCTGCGTTAGTTCTATTTGAATGGGTGGGTATTCATACTGGGGTTCAAAATGAAACTATTTATTTAATAAAAGCAATCTTACTATTATTAAAAAAAGAAAAGAAAAGAAAAATGATCTGTGGGTTTCTTGCGGCGCTTCCCACAGATGATTTCCCTTTCCGAAGCGGTGGTAGCTTGGACGTATTGACTGACCGAAAAATGCTTAAGCCCTATTTTTATTTCCAGTAGATATAAATTGACATTCAACAAATGATATCATGTATCTTACATTGAAATAAATGCTGGAAGTTTGAAGTTTGATTATTAAGAAAAATAGATATTACGTAATTATTTTAAAATATATCCAGAATTGTCAGAAGTTATAGTGGAAATTACATTGACTTGTGCAATTTAGAGAGACAGCAATCTGCACGACCATCCGTGCACGACTACACGAAGGACCACACGAAAGCAGTAATTGTAAAACAAGTTATTTTAGTGGAAAAACGCATTTTCCGTTATAACAGAACGTGGTATAATCGAGCGGGCATTCAGGAAATGACGATTGTTCAATATTTGTACGAACGTGTACTGTTGTGTACAAAAATGTAGAAATAGTTTTAAGGGCCCATTAGATCTACTTGGCTAAAATCATACTCATCCTAATATACATTATATAATTTATGTATATGTATATGGTGTATTTGTCTTTCTTTCACGTTGTTACTCCATCATAACGGGCTAATATTTTACACAAGAGGTGTTGAAGGGCCGGAGAAAAAGATTGTGCTCTTTTTTTATGGGAACATTAAAAAATTTCCCGCAAACTTTGGTTTCCGCGGACCAAAACTAGTTATTAGTAAGTCGGTTAAAAATAAAGCTTCAGTTCTGCATTCCATTTTATGTTATACCTTATTTATACATATAATGTTTATTTTATTTTAAATTTTGCTTTAAAAATTAGCTCCTTTTTATGCACAACGGGTTAACGTTTTACCTTAACCACACCTGTGTGGTCGGTACTATATTTTTTTCTGTATGATATAGGTACTACGCGACTTGACTGACGATTCCTTAATTTTACATTTATTTTCGGATTGTTATTGTGTTCCTATGAGGTGGAATGTTCAGCATACCAACAAATTTAAATTAAAGAGAAAACACAATTACAATTTGAAGTCTATTCAATTATAGTTACAGGTACAGCGTTGCCAGCCATAATTGTAACCGAATATCTGTTACATTTTAAGGCTGAATCTATGTGCCCCAGAGAGGAGGGTAATGTTTTTCAATTTAAATTATTAGGAAACTACACAGTTAAAGTAACGTATTTGCAATTGACAATGTCGTCTCTAATGTTCGTTTTACTAAAACGATCTCAAGATTGAGGGCAACTTAAGTCGACACTTGAGATACTGCGGTGTGTGTAAAACAGTATCAAATAAAGTCTTCAAACCAAGTTAGATCTTAATCTTGAAGTCGTTTTATTAATATTTTTCAGTCTGACATTTTTAAACAAGTTTAACTGTTTTACTAATTTCGTAAGATAATCGTATAAGTAGAGATTATGTTACTATATCAGTAACATAACATCTAACAGTTGGATACTTTTGAAGTAGAAAGTATTAAGGGTTGTTGAATGATCTTAGTTTAGACAAGCATCTTTGAAAATTAATTTCCACTTCGAATATTCTACTCACTCAATCTCTGTTCAGACTATTTACGTAGATATTTTTAGCGTATTTGTTATGAATATTTAAGTGAATTCTGAATTATGTTACACATCAAAAATAAAGCATACGGTGGGTGAAGCCGCCCGTTTTATAGATGAATAAATACAACTAATTTAATTTCCGTGTTAGCTTACACTTTTCCAAGCGAATGTACAAATGCCGCACAATTAAAAAATTTCACTAGCAATCGTAATTAACACAACTTGTCTCCTTCCCGTAACAAACAACTTCACTCACCGGCATTATCTTTGTAAGTTTCATCCACAACCTTCAAAGACTCCGCGAAGACCCGACTCAGCTTGTCTTTCTCTATTAGATTCGGCAATTTCACATGCAACTCATGTCCTTGGAGGAACTTGGCCATTCGGTACAAAGCTGGGTTCTCCCCGAACGATCTGCCTTCATCTTCTAAACTGTTCGACACTGGTATACTCACTAACTTCACACCGTCTGTAAGTTTTATATCACCATCTAACATTGACCCTAACACTACCGTCGTTAGGGTCAGAATGAAAGTGATTTCCCGATACATTTTCGATGACCACCGTTCGAGAAATAGGTGAGAAAGGGAAGACAGAATGCTTTTATAGTGATAGCTTTCAAAAAAATAAACACTAAGAGGCAAGCAATTGCTCCGTTGTGGAGTATAAGAATAAAAAAATGAATTGGCAGCGTTATTCTGCGACGATCGCAATCGGTGTTTTACAGTCTGTTTGTTTGGTAAATTGACGCTTTTAAGTCATTTTTGTAACAAGCTAGTGTGAAATTAGTCGCGTCTCATTGTAATTAGTTAGACGATTAAGATTTGTAACTTGACTTCCCCGTATCATGGTAAAATTGGTTCACTAATGCTTCAGACATCAAGGAAAAACATATTTCCCTTTATTAATCTAAGCTGCCCCAGGAAGGAAGGTAATGTTTTTCTAGGATTTGTGTTTCCAGGGGTCGTTAAATTCCTCTTGATCCACGGAGTATCTAGGATACATTTTATGTTAAGAAATCCAACATGCGCCCCCGCAAAGTACGAAATCGGGTTTTTGGTTTTTAAATACTTAATGCAACTAATTAAATAAGTGAATTCACGTTTTTCAAAAATACTACAATACAAGTAATCAGTAGAAATGTAGGTAATTAATTTTAAAAATGTCATTCTAAAATTCTAAATGTCTAGGCGTGCAATATTTATTTATATCTGATCAGAGAACTGAAAATCATCATGAACTGTGGCTTTGGCGGTATTGCACTATGTGGTAAATATACGCCCTATTTAAAAATTACAATTTAATACAAATACTCCTTATTGCACAAAATAATATAAAATAATAGAACAATAGAATATGATTTATTTGCTCTTGAATAGGGTACATTACTTTAGGTGTTATTACAATAATTTGGAGAAATTCAGTCATTATAATGACATGCAAATATTTGACAATATCCAATTTTGACATATAGAAATACATGCAAGCATGCATTAAATTGTCCTTGTGATCCAAGAACTCTTTAATGGAATAGAACGAGTATTGCAGAAGCCACATTTGTAAGTACCTTTTAAAGCTATTGAATGGTTGATCTTTGAGATGTGAGTTTGTGATGATAACATTAGAACACAATTAGGCGGCCTTATCACTAAAAGCAATTTCTTACACTCAATGCATTATCACTTATCTAAACGATCTCCTGGAAATATTAATAGTTTTGTGCACTAAATATGACAACTTAGTTTGCAAATTTTAACCTACAACGTTAGATTTCCACAAAGCTAGATTCACACAATGGCAAATTCCAGCACTACCAGTAGTTATCCCACAATTCTAAACTTCAAGTATTCCTGTCACACTGGAATTCTATCGTTTTGGGAAAATAAACACATACATATCCAACTTTCCTCAGCTCATTTGGCTGCTAAATCGATCGCGTCATTTTCAACTTCTAATATTTTTCTTCTCTTCGTAAAATACTAATAAAAGGACATACAGATGACTTTAAGGACAAACGTACGTTAATCGGTAGTGCTCCCCCCTTGTCATCCGTAATTGTCAAGTAAATGACAGACCATCGCTCTGACATACCATAAAACGTTACTAGAGTGAAATGTTGCAGAATAACTCTGATCGACGAAGGCTCGACATTGAAAACACTTGCGCAAATAAAACTTAAACAAATTGTTTACACTTATATAGTATAGTGCTGCTAGAAGTGACATTGCAATGAACACATTACTTAAAACTTCATGTTCCGAAACAGGATCGCGAGGCGGTGTCTGCTGCTATTAGATGTTAGACTGTTTGTTTTGTTTTGTCGACACTATTATTATTAATTATCTATGCTTTACATTATAACATATATATTTTTATGTTTTAAATTATCCGACTATGATAAAGTTACGTATATACTATGTTCTTGAGCCCCACAACTTAGAAACACTACGTCTCTTTATATTCACTCGCACCTATACTATCACTCATTAATCACTATTTCAAGAGTCTGAAAATTGCTATTTACTTAATACTTTCTGTTTCCTCTGGTTTAGGTTCCAAGTTGCTCTGCTCCTTAGGGGATAGCTGAAACTCAGTGTTTTGCTCAATGAGCAATCTAATACACTGAGCTATGACCCATTTGTACTGCTGCAGCACACACATGCGTTAGTGTTACAATATTATGTTATTGTTGTTGATGTGTTACCTTATCTGTGTATCAATATGTATAAGCTAAATGTATGTGTGTGACTGTGGAAACAAATAAAGGCTTTATCTATCTATCTATCTATCTATCTTTACAATACAATACAATACAATGCAATGCAAAGCAATGCAATGCAATGGAACTATTGTGCCACAGCACAAACTAAAAGCTCACCCCTGTCATGAGTGCACTTCTAAACCTATATTTCGTAAGGTGAAACATGGGTGTTGTTTCAAGCATTAAACTTGGGTATAACATGTTTAATCGTCAAATTTTTGATCTGAACTGACACTACGAATCTTTACGTCATTAATTAAAAACCATCGAGTCGTTTGGGCGCTACGATCATTCTTCTCCCTTCTCTCGATTCTTCAAGAATCCCACTTAAATATATCGGGTGAGTTTTTTTTTACCGTAAGGAAAAAAAAAGACATGTTAGGTAAGTGAAATAGAAGGTATTGGCATAGGTAGTTTAATTATTTTTTTCAAAACCATAATCGAATAAAGCGTTAATTGTGTCGCTTGATGATCGCATTTGTAGCCTATTCCACATGATTACACCATTAAATTAAATAAATAAAGAAAAGTTAGAGAAAATATAAGTTCCAAATAAATTTCGCATGATATGAACCCTACGAATCCCGCCAGTCGCATGTCAATCTACAGCCGGCGCGTGCGTTTTTGAAAATAAATAAACTGCCTAAGCCAATAACTTCATTTCACTTACCTAAAATGCCCTAGTTTTTTCCTTACAGTAAAAAAACTCACCGGTATAGATACAAGGGAAAAACATAACCCTCTATTCAGTCCAGAACTAAAAAGATTTAAAAAAGGAAGGCACCCTTGTCTATCGCCGCCTTAAGTCATTGTCAAGTTGTTTTGTCAATTTTTTGTGATCCAGTAGGTATGTTGACAGCTTTTGTGATTTAACATAATTTAACAACGAACTCTAGTTACCCATCTTGTAAACTGTGAGAGTCGACTAATGTAAACAACCGCGGTTAATGTAGCTGTGGTTGTTGGCATAATGACTAATAATAATCGTTTATTTCTTTCACCACAAACACAGTTTTAGAGAAAAGTTGGTCACACATGAAACCAAGTAAATCATACAAGTTAATACACACTAATACGAAGACAGCGGTGAGTGTTGCTATAGTCTATTTTTAAACGACTTCAAAAAAGGAGGAGGTTCTGTATTCGGGGCGTATTTTATGTGGATGCGGTAGTCCGCCAAAAGGAGTTGAACGATTCGAGTAACAATTTTAGATTCGTCCGGGACACTATCAATGTCATTTAGAATATTCAATAAGCTACCTAATTACATCAAAAACTATGCGAAAGATATGAAATTCATACAATTATTAAAACAACTATTAATTAAAAAATGCTATTACACAAAAAATTAATACATGACCGAAAATTTTAAAGATGAAATGATATAAATAAATGACATAAATAAATAATAATATGATATGAATAAATGTCATAAATATATATGACAATATAATAGGGTAAATATCTAGCTGGTAAATAATGTATTAAGAATTTTATGTAATTATTTAAATTAGTGCATGCTACTCTTTCATGTTGCTGTGCCTTCACAAGGTCCTTATTGATACAGTACTGTCATCAAAATGCAGTAAATGATTTGAGTTTGAGTTTGAGAACTGTAAGTACAATTCCGTGTGCGATTTTGTTTTCTATTTGTTATGTTTTTCTACTTTTTGAATCATTCTATGGTTCCATCAATATCCATCCATGTTATCCATAATATAAGCTTTGTTTTCGGGACTAGATGTTTGGTGTAAGTTTATATTATATTTTATATTTATAATATTGGAAGCCAGTAGATCATACTAATCTTTATGTAGAGGTAGTATACATGGACATCATTGACTTGAGATGAGACCAGTCGCTATTAGTTTTCGATTAGCGAAGTTAAGCAATGTCTGGTGCCGTTAGTCCTTGAATAAGTATTCCCGTGTTTCGGAGGGCACCTTAAGTAGTCGGTCGATTTCAATTGAAAGCAGTCGTTAAGCGAAATCCGTAGCCGACGGGGGTATTTTAGAAACACTGCCTCTCAGGAAACCATAGACTAACACAAAACCACTCATCCGCACAATCCCACTGGGCCGCGTGGTGGATTATTGCCCAAACCCTCTCCCAGTTGATGTTTTACTGTCGATGATGTCAGATCTACCGGATTATCAATAGCCGTAATATGAGTTTTAATTTCACTAACTCGAGATTATTTGTATGAATAAATGTACAATACCTTTTTTTATGATTAAGTGGGTACGCATTTGACCACAATCTCACCTTTTTTTTATATGCACAACGGGTTAGCACTTGACCTCAATCACACCTGATGTTAAGTGAAGATGAGGGCGAAGGTGGTAGCGTACTGACCCGGACACCCCATGTTATTTGGGGGACTGGATATCTTATCTCTGACAACCGGAACACAACAATGATATTAACATTGCTGTTTGGTGACAGATGGTGGTAGCTAGCCAGGCGGACATTTAATATGCCCTACCACCAACCAAACCGAGTACTAATCCGTAGTATGGGGATGGGGATCGAACCCGCGACCTCCGAATCGTAAACCCAATGTTGTTTACATTGAGCCACGGAGGCGGTTAATGTACCTGATGTAAAGTGAAGATGTGGCAGATGCTGAACCACGCGATCTCAGTAGATGCCTATTCACTTTGCTCTTGGAAATCCCAAGGTTTTATTCCCATTATGAATGAAGACTAGCACCGCTTAGTGCGAATGAAGACTAGCACCGCTTAGTAAGAATTTTCGGTATGTTGACTACATACGGGTGGAATCCCTCCCCACGCCTAGTAGTCTGAAGATAAAATAGCAGACAATAAACATGTTTTTTTATATATATAAATACTTTAAAAATTAAATCGAGCCAAATTCACACTGCTTAAACATTATCACATCTAGTTCGGCAGTACATCTTTGTGGAATATCAAGACGACGCTGATTCAGTGATTTTCGTCAGCGAGAATGAGTCGCTACTACTGCGTACTGTTTTTCTTTTTCTGCACCGTAGAGAGTGAAGAAAGACAGACAATAGAAGGGAGCTAGTAAAAAAAGGTAAAATAAAAAGGAAATAAGTAATATTGATGACTATGTATTTTTGGAATATTAGGACCGTTCTTTTATATATTAAAAAAAAAACATTTATATTCATTTTAATATCTTCTTATGGCGTCTATTAGGAACCATATTAGATTTATTGAAATGTAATATAGTTATAATCTGCGGAAGAGATACATAGCTCATTTATCAAAATACCCCCTACATCCTACAACCTTGGGATCTTCAAGAGCAGAGTGAATAGGCATTTACTGAGATCGCGTGCTTCATCTCCGACCGCATCGTCACTTTCCATCAGGTGAGATTGTGGTCAAACGCGAATCCAGTCCATCATAAAAAAAAAATACGATGAATAGTTTCGCAGTTCTGAGGGAACAGATAATAAAGAATTAATATGCTTAGATATGACACACAGCGTCCTCTAGTTTCACACAAAGAACTAGGCTTATATTATGCATATCATACGGTTGGTAAACACGAACACTATTTTGTAAATCTAACTAATTTTGTAAATGCGAAAGTTTGGATGTCTGTTTGTTGCTCAATCACGGCGAAACGGATTTGGAAGAGATTTGGTGTATTGGTAGAGTATACCCTGAACTAAGACATAGGATATTTTTTATCCCGATGAAGTGAATAGTTCCCGTGGGATGGACAAATTAAACAATTCCGCAATAAAGTTATTCCACGCAGGCGAAGCCGCGGGCGGAAAGATAGTAAGTATATAAATAATTATAAATGTACACATCCATAACCCGACTCGTGCACATGTCTGTATACAACATATTAAGTACGCCTCTAATATGGATATAATAAGAAATGAAGAAATTCGCAGGATGAAAGTCAAACACTTCATTACTACTCAATAAGCAGTACTCAGTAAGAGTTGACAGTGTGGTGTAAAGAGACCTAATTGCCACTATGGACCTCATAAGAAAACTCAAGGTCATACAACGAGTTACGGAGAAGGTGATCGGAGTTTCACTACAAGATATAATAAGAAATGAAGAAATTCGCAGGATGAAAGTCAAAGACTTCATTACTATTCAGTAAGCAGTATTTATAGTAACATAAGATTGATATGATAAACTTAAAATCGCTTTAAATTGGTTGCAATACTATTTTTCGAAAATATTTCTCTAGTAACACGTGGTTCAATAAGTCCCGAGACTAAGTACTAAAACAAGGTTTTTTTTTTATATATATTATTTTTTATTCTTCAACGTAGTCTCCTCCAAGAGCGATACAGTCCCTCCAACGCTTTTCTAACTTTTCTATCTCATGCGTGTAGAACGATTTGTCTTTGGCTTCAAAATAAGCCTCCGTTACTGCGATAACTTCACTATTTGAGTCAAATTTCTTACCCTGGAGCATTTTTTTGAGATCTGCAAACAGCCAGTAATCGCTGGGGGCCAAGTCTGGCGAATAAGGGGGATGTGGAAACAATTCAAAGCCCAATTCATTAATTTTGGGCATCGTTCTCACAGACTTGTGACAAGGGGCGTTGTCCTGGTGAAACACCACTTTCTTTTTATTCTGCTGTGCTTCAACGGTATTTTTTCCCATTAAAAAACAATGTTTTATCAACACGCGAAACTCGTTTTTTTTCATAGTATCGAAACTACAAGCGTAGCGTCACTTAAATGTCTGCAAAATCAATATTTTAATGTTCCATTTTTTTAAATTTGACACAAATCTTTTATTGAAGGCCAGTACTTTTTAAAAATAAAAAGAGTTTTTAATATATGCGCCATTTCCAAATTAGTCTCGGGACTTATTGAACGATCTAGTATATTATGTTTGTGTCCTGCTTATGCTATCAAGTCATTAAAATTGGTTGAAACCTGTCGACAAATGAACTTGATTTGTATAGAATGCCATGTGGAGTTTACGGTACGCTGTTCATTTTGTCTTGAATACCTTTGAATTATTGTAGAGTACTTTTGTAAGTATAAATCATACAAAAAGTGTTACTATGAAACTCAGTTGGGATGTACTAGGACAACCAAAATTTAGACAAATCCCCGTAATTTCTACCATTAGCCACAAATAAACCAAAATTAATAGCCCCCAAGGTGCTGAGTGGTACTAAATTTCCGCCTTGGTACCATAACGGGCCATAAACGATACCAATAACTCATACGCAAGGGGTTTCGTGTTTCATTGCCCACGGAATGGGATAAAGGGTTGGTTTATTTCTACACCTCTTTGCTATGAGTGTTCTAATGTTTCCTTATATTAAATAATATGAATCTGTTGTGATTTATGACTCTTATTACGTTTTATATTTTTAGTCGACTTCCAATCACTAATCAGTGTATTCTCGAATGCGTAAGCATGCCCCAGGGCGGTGTTTCTTATGCGTTTGAGATTTCAATGTCGATAGACATCCATATAGTTTTGTCACCTTTGCACTTGCACATAAGTGTGAAAGTGACAGATATACTGATGTCTATCTATTTTAAAATATTTATTATCACTCCCCTGGGCCCTAATTCTCGCTCACTCGAGATTTTGCCGTCGATTGACATTCGTAGCATTGTCACTTTTTGCCAATAAGTGTCAAAGTGACGGACTTACTATTTTGAAATGTCTCATGCGTGAGAGTACAAATACCTCGCGTACAGATGTTGTCTACCAATTAATTTAATAACATTTGTACAATATTTATAAACAATAACTATACAATTTATTTAAAAAAAATCACAAATAAAAAAACTAGACCCAAGTCTCTGGTTGGTGGAATGGTACCCAGAAGGCTGGCCGCGTTGCCTCGCTGTATAGCAATGCTGATTCTTATCGTTGGATGCCTCAACCAGACGCTCAGATAACTCCCTTGCGTACAAATTGCAAATACTCTCAGGCTTATATCTGTAGTAGATTGATGATGAAGAAAACTGGTCATAATTTTATAGACTGTTATTATGTAGGCATATATTTAAGACAGTGGAAATGTCGATTCGAGTGCGAAGCCTATTTTACATCATAACAAACAGTAAGAAATAACTTTCGTTTTCTACTTAGGTACAAAATGGAGTAAAAAATAAACTGTAAGTAACACCGATACCTATTCACTTCACTATTGTTACTTCTAAAAGGAAATAAATAAGTTGCAGACTTTTTTGGCGGGCTTTCTACGAGCCAGCACGTTGGATAGTTAAATATACTTTCACTCTTTACACATACAGCCGTGCAGAAATATCTGTCTTTCTCTATCGCAAGGTGAGATTGCAAAATTAATTTTTAGATTGGGTTTTAGATTGAGGGTTTTATTCTTAAATTACTTAAACAAAAGGGTATTGTAAACCTACTAGTATATTAAAAATCTCAATAGAGTCTCCCAAGGAGTGGGTCTTAAAATGAATATGGACAAGACAAAGACAATGATGAGTCCATATTGTACCCACACCTCTGAAGATAGGGAACACTATCCTCGCAGTTGTCGACAAGTACGTATACCTTGGACTAACAGTCTAGTTTGGTAAATTCAACTTCGAGAAGGAGGTCAATCGTCGAATCCAACTCGGCTGTGCACCGTTTGGGAAGCTACGTAACATTTCTCATCCCAAATACCGCAATATCTCAAGACTTTGATCAGTGTGTGTTGCCAGTGATGGCATATGGAACTGAAACGTGGTCGCACACTATGGGCCTCATCAGAAGGCTCACGTCACCCAAAGGGCAATGGAGAGAGCTATGCTCAAAGTCTCCCGGCGGGATCGAATCAGAAACGTGGAGATCCGCAGGAGAACCAAAGTGACCGATATAGCCCGAAGAATTGCCAAACTTAAGTGGCAGTGGGCGAGGCACATTGCTCGTTGGACCGACGGCCGTTGGGGCGGAAAGGTTCTCGAGTGGCGACCCCGCACCGAAAGACGTAGCGTGGGCCGGCCCCCCACGAGGTGGACTGACGATTTGGTAAAGATCGCGGGAAGCCGCTGGATGCGGGCAGCGTAGGACCGATCGTTGTGGGAGATCTTTGGGGGAGGCTTATGTCCAACAGTGGACGTCTTTCGACTGATATGATGATGATGACTAGTATTTTATGTAATAAATAAACAACTAACAGTAAGGTTCTGTTTTCAATCTCCGGAGCACATGATAATGCCACCAAAGTTATATGAGACCGTCCTAAAAGAATAATTGTTGAAATTGGATCACAAAATGTCGGAGAAATTACGGAGCATATATAAAAACTCCAGTGGCTAACATGACAATGACAATGGAATTAAAATAAAAAAATACAGTCGAACACAGGTAACCTTCTTCTTTTTGGAAGTGGATTAAAAAAATTTCGCATTGATTTGAACTGAAATTAAATAGACAATGGTCATATCATCCAAATAAACAAATCAATTCTGTTAACCGATTTCTATCAAACAAACAAACAAAATATTCTTTATTGTACAACAATAAGAAGCATAAAAAGAAATAAGAAAAAGGGGATAGTACAATTTGGCGGCCTTATCACTAAAAGCGGTCTCTTCCAGGCATTATGCACATTACATGTAGGTAGCGTGCACGGTAAACTAATTTTAATAAAATAAATAAATCACCCATATAAATACATACGTTAATTGAATACATACAAACACACATACATATCATATGGTTTATGGTTTAAGGTCTTTCATTCTTCAAAAGAATTAACATTCACTTATAGAGAAAAACAATAAAAGTTGTCAGAGATAAAATAGACAGCCCGTTCTGGTTTTCCGGCCCTAAGATCTATCTTACTTCATCGTATCGATTACGTTGACCAATGAGAACCGGTCAAATTACCGGGCGAGCGATGAACGAACCAATCACATATCAGAACATAACTCATGACGGTAACGATGAATTTAGGTAATAGAATTTCGGATCAGTACGCTTCCACCTTCGGTCTCATCTTCACTTAACATCAGGTGTCATTGAGAGGGCTAACCCGTTGTGCATAAAAAAAAAAGAAAATTGAATGTATTTAACTCAATAATGCTGAACATATTAAAATACTGAATAAACAACTAAAATATCTATTGGTGAGAGTTAGTGACAGACATGCATGACAGGTGAGACAGGTGTAGGCTTCTTAATTAAAACGATATGGATATGCCGTATCGATTTTGTAATGATGATTACTTTTTAAATTGTTAGATTTTGCATTGATTTATTCATGTTCTATCGATAATATTTTAGCGCGGCAGCGCTGTAATTTTGAGAAAAGAACAATAAATTATAGGTTATTCGAATTTTCGTCGTATCCCGCCATTTTTATTTGATATAGGTATTGCAAAAATTTATTAGTTTGTTATTTACAAAATTAAGTGATACAATAATTATTACATATCCTTTATTGTAGTTTGAATTAGATACTCATCAATTAAACTTTCCATGAATGGACATAGCTTTTATAACACTGTACAACACCATATGGGGTCAGATTCTTTTTATAGAGGACTAGCTTTCCGGCCTCGGCTTCGTCTGCATGGAATAGCTTTTTCGCGGATATGCTTAATGTGTTAATCTTACTACTACTTACTTTATCGAGAAAAAAAATATATTCTATGTGTACATTCTACCTATATACCAAATTTAATCAAAATCCCTTTGTACTTTTCGCCGTAACAAGCAAACATCCAAACTTTCGTATGTACTCTATTCTATTCTATATTGGTATTGCAAAAATTTATTACTTTGTTCTTTAAAAAAATGAGTGATACAATAATTATTACATTAAATCGTTTGTTTTAGTAGTTTGGAGAAACTACCTTTTTTGGGTTTGACGGCTTTATGTCCAGCCTCAATAATGCGTGGTCCGATTTCAGTGAGGTTTTTTTACCTATATGAAAGATTAAACAAGGGTATAGTTTCTTCGTGGTCCATCCTAGTCGTATATACTGGATGAGTTTTTTTACCGTAAGGAAAAAAATAAGGCATACCTGTAGGCGGACGCCGACACCGATCGGTGTCCAAAATACTTTTATACCTTCAACACTCGCGAACACCGATCGGTGTCGGCGGTACACCCGACTTTCAACTCTCAATTGTAATGATTATAGAGTTCCAATTCCTTTGGACTGTGTTTGAACTTGTTCTCTATTAAATTCCGCATCCAATAATGTGCGCCATGTCATGTTAGCTATGATATTTAGTCTGTATTTGCGAAAATATTTTTTTTCTCTGTGGGTGGGAGTATAGGCATAGAATTCCAACTACTGTTTTTTATTAGAACAGGCTTAGGAACCTGGCCATAGAGCTTCCAATTCTCATAACAATTTATTGAATTACCCGTTTTTTTAAGAAAAACATGAAATAAATCTGTACTTTCCGTAAAAATACCAATTATATCGTGGATATAGGTATACCTACATATTACAACTCGTAACATTTTTCTGATTTTTTGTATTATAGCTGTAGTAGTGTTCATTCATTATATCCATAGATAATATATTCCCGTAGCTATAGCTTTTCACAGATTACAAATACACCCAGTAGAAGAGTATCTATAAACGTTTTTAACACCGCAGGTATTTTCGAAAATTTGACAGGCGCGCCGAGATACTTGACCCGCGGAATTATAAAAAGGAAAGAGAGGACACAGAGGTTAAGTAAGTGAATAGAAATTATTGGCATAGGTAGCTACATTTTACTTATTTTCAAAACCACCATCGCCCGACGTGCCTGCCGGAGATTGGTATGCGACTGGCGGGATTCCTAGGGTTCCTATCATGCGAATTTTAATTGGAAGACATATTTCACCTAGTTTTTTTTAATTTATTTCATTTAATGATGTAACAACATTTTATTGGCATGATGGCATAACGTTTTATTATATTTTATGGTTTTGAAGCAAAAAAAAATTAAACTAACTTCTACTTTACTTACCTAATATGCCCTATTTTTTTCCTTACGGCAAAAATCATAGTTACTATATATCTTTATTTTTATTGTACGTTTTTTATTGGAGGTATTGTTTTGTAATTGTATATTTTCCTTTTGTACAATAAAGTGTATTTGTATTGCATTGCACTAATCCCGGAGATAGATTCTTAGCCATCTTTGATAGAAATCAGTTAAGAGGGCTTATGAGGGTTTATTACTCATTATATTAAAAAAAATACGCCCAGTAGCGCCCTTATTGGATAAAATAAGATTTCTTTTTAAATACAGAATAACTAAAAAAACTCGCACTGACCTGCACTTGAGAAGCCTAAATGATACCTAAATACCTTTGATTCTTTTATATTTAAGAATTCACGATTGTAAAAAAGTTGACGTTTTTAGCAATAATTTTAAATTCTCGAAAATAACCGTAATTAAAGCTATTTAGATATTATTTATGCTGGTGCGCTCGGAGATGGCTAACATAGCCGATCACTGCGGTGAACTTCAAACCAAGCTGTCATTATAAACAGCTTTTTGGTCTGGTCATAGTATCTTATGACCAGATATTTACGAAAACTTAATGTACGTAAGAAAGAATCTGTATTTGTTTAGGAAAAATTGTGAAATACACAATTACAAGATATAAAAATAAACTTGCTGTCCATAGCAGTCGCTTACACAAAGTCACTAAGTCATTCAAGGGACAATGTATACGCTTTTACAATAAGGTTCCGGTAGACATTCAAAATTTGCCTTTAAATAAATTTAAAACAACCATTAAACGGAAACTATGTGCCAAAGGCTATTATAAAATTTCTGACTATCTGGATGATAAGAATGCGTGGACATGAACCGCTCGCCATTATCCAGTATATTTTATTCTTATTTTCTTTGTCGAATCATAAATTTTACAATTAGGTATCTCAAATTGTATTTGTATTGACTTATTTAAAAAGAGCAACCCTGGAGTTTCTTGCTCGTTCTTCTCTGGGGAGACTGCCTAGTGAATGAGCGATAACTGTATGTCATGACGATTTCAAATGTTATTCTTATAACTTACGAAATAAAAACATTTTTGATTTTGATTTGATTGATTTTATGCACCAACATGTAATTATCTCTTGAAGAATGTACACGAATTATCACCATGGTACAAGAAGAATCTGTATCTGAGAAATATTTATAGTTACTACCTACTACCTATTTGTTGTCTATAAAGTACAAAACAAAAAATCTATGTAATGTCTTTCAACGGCAGTATCCGTAACGGAAACTGTTCCAGCGATGTCGGGTACAATCACGAGTTGTACCGGTAGTTCATGCCGGTCGAAGACAGTCAAAGATTAATTTACAGATAGGTAAGGCTTTTAAGTTGCAGTAGGTCCAATTTGAAGAGTACAATAGAATGTTATATGGGTATGATTGTTATAAAAATGCAGTGTTAAACGGTGTAGGTACTTAATTGTCATTTCAGACAGCAGTGTAATATGCAGAAAAAAGAAAAATGGAGCACAAATTTAAAATATCAGAGTACTCCAATATTAAATATATTGTGATAGGTAATAAGTAAGTAGCATATATTCGTCGCATGTGTTTTGTTGAAATACGTTATTTTTGAAATTATATATGTTTAACTCGGGAAAATAAGAAAATAATTGGACCGCCAAAGTTAAACAAGTAACTTTCCGACTAACTGACTTTGGTTGGTGGTAGGGCATTTTAAATGTCCGCCTGGCTAGCTACCGCCATCATATCTAAATCTGCTACCAATCAGCAATGTTAATAGCATTGTTGTGTTCCGGTTATCAGAGATAAGATAGCCAGTTCCCCAAATATTTGGGTTTTCGGGTCAGTACGCTTCCACCTTCGGCTTCGGTTTCATTTAACATCAGGTGTGAATAGGTCAAGTGCTAACCCGTTGTGCATAAATAAAAAAAAGATTTTATTCTCTATCTCCAGAGTGCATCATCAGATATAACCAAATTTCTATGGAACCACAGTGGTGTGTACCCAAAAAAAAATATCAAATATAACGACGTAATCGCGTAAAAAATAAAAAACAAAAAAAATACAGTAGTATTCAGAACGTTCGTCTTTTTAAAAATTGGTAAAATTTTGGAAAAAAATGTAAACCTTTTCAGTTGGGACTGTGCGTGCCTAGAGATACAAATAAACGTTTATACTACTATATACTATACGCATATACTAGCTTTTATTATAAAAAAAAATATATATAAAAATTAAAAAACATATTTTAAATGAATTAATCTAACTAATATTATAAATGCGAAAGTTTGGATGTTTGTTTGTTTATATGTTTGTTCCTCAATTACGGCGAAACGGATGAACGGATTTGGCTGAAATTTCAGATACCTATAGATAGAATATACGGTGGATTAAGACATGAGTTTTTTATCCCGTTTAAGCGAATAGTTCCCGCGAGATAATCAAATTAAACATATCCACGATAAAATTATTCCACTATTCATAATTCTAATTCTAATTAATAATAATTATTTAAAAGTAATTTCTAAGTGTATGTTATTAGTGTGATTAGTGCAACTATTATTAGTGTAACTCCCTTCCGGCGTCAGTCTTTCCTGAATCCTACAACCTTGGGATCTTCAAGACCGCCTCCGTGGCTCAATGTAAACAACATAGGGTTTACGAATCGGAGGTCGCGGGTTCGATCCCCAGCGGGGTACATGTTTAGTACTCGGTTTGGTTGGTGGTAGGGCATTTTAAATGTCCGCCTGGCTAGCTACCACCATCTTATCTAAATCTGCCGCCAAACAGCAATGTTAATAGCGTTGTTGTGTTCCGGTTGTCAGAGATAAGATAGCCAGTTCCCCATATTATTTCCGGGTCAGCACGCTTCCACCTTCGGCCTCATCTTCACTTAACATCAGGTGTGATTGAGGTCAAGTGCTAACCCGTAGTGCTTAAAAAAAAAAAGGGTGAATAGGCATCTACTGAGATCGCGTGCTTCATCTTCGACACATCGTCACTTAAGTTATCCAGTTAACCATAAAAAATAAAACTAAATATTTTGTCAAGTAAAATAATTATGATTTTGTCCTATGCAAATATAAACAAATAGGTAGTACGAGTATTTAGTGTAAAAATACAAACGCATATTCAGTTCTGCATTCACTAGTCTGTGGTGTAGGAAATTGATTATTATGCATGTGGTCTCTTCCATTGCGTGCATCACATTGTTCCTGTTTTTTGATTGGTCGCTTCCTAATTAATAATATGTGCACGGCTGTGCTTATAATTAAAATTAATTACTTATTGGTCATGATGTGAAATAAACATAGGTTTTAATAACAATACAATGTTTTGGTTCTGACATTGGGTTAGATGGGTCACACGATTTTTGAAATCATATTTTTTATGCGGTTTAGAGTTTTGCCTCACTCATACTTGTTGTTAAGTGAAGATAAGGTCGAAAGTTTAATGCTCACTCGGAAGTCCCATCTATTTGGGGGACTGACCGTCTCATCATTGCTGATTGCCGGCATACTTAGTAATAAAATTAGTGCCTCGTTGTAGATAAAAAAAAAAAAAATGTAATTAGGGTAAAAAACAAGTTAAAATATTTTATATTTATTACAATTTTTTAAATGTTTTTTATTTTAATATTTAATATAAGCAAAGAGAGGCGTCAAAAAAAATTTTAACCCGAACCTTTAGGGCATCAGTATTTAGAGCTTGTTATGTAAACAAACACTGTATTTTTCATTTAAAAAAATATTAGTACACAAAAGGCACGAGAAACGGTCAAAGCCATCTTTTTCCAAAATTCCGTTCCAAAGTATTTTTTAACTTCCCATTGAACTATGAACTTGAAATTTGGTGATAATGTTTATTATTACGTATATTTTACCAACAAATACAAATATGTTAATAAATCTGAATTTTTCTTTTAAATTCCCTCATTTTCCTATTACAAACCAAGACGATTTATATTCTACATTTGGTACGAAACCCCAAATATGCGAAATCCGACACGCACTTGGCCAGTTTTTTTATAGTGTTCGGTACCAAATATCGCAAAGCGGAAAACTATGCACTCATATTCCTGTCTGTTGGTCTGTCATTATGTCACGTATTTCTAAATTTCTATCCATCAGCTTCATCCAGCATCAGCATTAGGTATCTCTAAGAGTATCACTTAGAAAAATCCTCTTTGCCCGCATGCAATTCATTTTGTTTTTCTTCATGCCATGGGAACTACAATACTCACTTATCGAGATAAAAAGTATAATATATCCTATTCCGTTTACTTATGTATCAACTGACATCCAACATTGTTTAGCAGGTAAATTTTTACTTTCAATTTAATAAATATAAAACCCGTATCAATATGATATCTTTAGGAATTCGGTTATATAGTCATTTCAATTCTATTTAATACAAATATGCTTTATTGTTTAAATAAGCAAGGTACATTTAAATATCTTATAGAAACTACAAATTAGGCGGCCTTATCGGTAACAGCTATCTCTTTCAGGCAAACCTATCACCTCGGACTTACGAAACAACTACAACGACTCACTTAATACGAGTAATTAAGTGAGTCGTTGTAGTTGTTTATATTATTATATTAGCTTGGCTTGCGTGGAATAAATTTATCGTAGATATTTAAAATTCGTTTATCGTATATTTTAATTCAGGCCATATGTTCTATTTACCAAATTTCATCATAATCCGTTCATCCGCCGCCGTTTTACCGCCTCCGTGTCTCAATCTAAACAACATTGGGTTTACGTTTCGGAGGTCGCGGGTTCGACCCCCAGCTGGGTACCTACATATTTAGTACTCGGTTTGGTTAGTGGTGGGGTGTATTAAATGTCCGCCTGGCTACCACCATCTTATCTAAAGCTGCCGCCAAACGGCAATGTTAATACATTGTTGTATTCCGGTTGTCATAGATAAGATAGCCAATCCCCCAAATAAGATGGGGTTCCCGGGTCAGTATTCGGGTTAGTCAAGTGCTAACCCGTTGTGGATAAAAACAAAAAAAAATCCATTTCGCGGTAATTGAGCAATAATCAAACAATTCAAACTTTTACATTCATTATATTTTAGTTGGCCGAGTGTAAATTTACAAAAAAAATTGCAAACTCCAGTTTGGGTCTGTAAACACTTGTGACACAGATTATTATTTAATACCAAACTACCTGGTAATACAAATTCCGGCCACAAATCATAAAAAAAATGTACCCTGTTCATGTAGACAAACAAGTACACACTAGAACGATTTTATTGAGTTTCATATATTAACTTAAAGTAACGACAGCATATTAGTTCAAGTGCAAGTAATATTAGGGAAATAAATAAATAAATTTGACCGCCTCTGTGGCTCAATATAAACAACATAGGGTTTTTGAATCGGGTTCGATCCCCAGCGGAGTACATGTATAATTGTAAGCAAATTTGTGCGAAGTCACCCCGAGCTATACACCAAACGGGAAGACCTGACCATGCCATATTCACTAAGACCCTCTCGAAAAAATCGATTGGTTCCACCAAAGTCTAACCTAAATAAAATTAAAGAAAAAAAAACCTTTTTAAAAACAAGCTTTTATTATTTGTTTATAAAATGAACTAAAAAGTTAAAAATAAATTAACTCTAAAAAGAAATATAACACTTTGTAACTTGATTGTAACCTTTAACGACAAATAAGCGTCTTCGTCTAGGACAAAATAATTCCATATTGTACAAATTTATTTAATTTTAACACTAAAACTTTTCACCATACATAATTATTCAATCTCGTCCCCCCTCTTTATCATAGTCCCCATTTATAAATGAAAGCGTGTTACATTGTGATAGCTTGAGGAAAATGTTGTGTTGTATTAAATGTAATGTATTCAATAAGCTACCAAATTACATGAAAAACGAAGCGAAAGATAAGAAATTCATACAATTATTAAAACAACTATAAATTAAAAAATGCTATTACACAATAAGTGAATACATGACCGAAAATTTTGGAGATCAAATAATATAAATTAATGACATAAATAAATAATAATACAATATAAATAGATATATAATGTCATATTAATAAATAATTTTAAAGAAAAATATTAATATAATTGGAATACAATGGGAAAAATACATATGATAATGTAATAGGTTAAATATCTAGCTGGTAAATAATGTATTAAGAATTTTATGTAATTATTTAAATTAGTGCATGCTACTCTATCATGTTGCTGTGCCTTCACAAGGTCCTTATTGATACAGTACACCATAATGCCATCAAAACAAAATATAAGAAATGCAATAAATGATTTGAGTTTGAGCAACTGAATTCTACGTAGGGTGAGGGTGGCTAGCTATACCATGATTTTGTAACTACGGTATGGTAAACGATTTCACGATTATTATTTATTATTATAATAAAGCTATTTATTGCTTAAACTTGAGTAACATCTTTTGGTTCCGCATTATTATTTGTTCCCCATTCCTCTAACTTTTCTAACTTCCAGTACGGTTAGAGATCTCTTTAGAGATAAGCTCATCTTTGTACATATTTCCTGACTGTAATCTGTTTGTGTATCTTATGCAATAAAGAATATAAAACATACATATTTATTAACCCTGAGTCCAGAACTAGTTTATTACTGAGTGTCTGGAGTCAGTTCCTTCTCAAATATTGTTAACTATATTCTATTCTTACCACTTTTCTGAAACTGTATTTTCTTTTCTGTTGTGCAATAAAGTGTAGTAGGTAGAATATACGCAGGATTGAGACATAGGATATTTTTTTGTCTCGATAAAGTGAGTAGTTCCCGTGGGATTTAACAAATTTCCGCGATGAAGTTATTCTACGCAGGCGAAGCCGCGGGCGGAAAGCTAGTTAGAAAATAATATGTAGCGGTAAAACACTTGATACAATTTGAAACGGTTTTGATGAAATTGATAGTTAGTGTTTACGAAATGATTCTAAGGTTAAGCCGTTCCGAAGATATATAGCTTCACTCTTTTTCTAACATCAGTAACTGAGCTGTAGTTTCTTGTAATCTAGTTTTACTCTTGTTTTCATCAACTCTTTATGCTGACAGTCCGTATGAAAGTAAAATATCATTTCACCGAGACCTATTAACAAACCCGTAAAGTGTCTAGTTTTTTCATGAATAAATTACCACGGCCGATTCACGAGATTGCACCTTAAAGTGTCTATGCACGGAAAATTATCGTGCGCACCAATTGCGATAAAGAAAAGTGCTGCAGTACAAACAAAACTAAATACATACACATATGAAGCGGTTGAAAAAAAAAATACTACACACACGACAGAACAGGAGCATTGCAGCGTGACGACGGATAAAAATCATCACCACTGCATTCAGGGACTCATTGACGAACTAACCACCGATGAGGGTGGTGCGGCATTAGAAGGCGTGACCTACAAATGGATTGGTGATAACTTGTGAGAAAGTGTTAGTGAGAAAAGTGAACAAAATGACTGCATCAGCTTTTTTAATCGTTGCCGCGTTGTTGGGACATGCTAGGGCGGCTGTAGTCGAACTCAATTGTAGTGATAATGCCACGTGTATTGACAATATGGCGAAGGAGTTCATCAGGAGTGTCCGGCAGCAGAAGACAGTGAGGGTATTCGATGTATTAACGGTGGAACCTCTACAGACGAGGAGACAAGCGCGATCGAACGAAGGGCTACTGTCTGGATTCCTGCAGAGTCACGCCTTCAGTTTCGATTGGGATGATTACACATTCAAGATTTGGCAGGCTCAGGACAGGAATGATGCTCTCGACTTAGAAGTTTTTGAAGGCAGAACCGCTAAAGGTAAGTTTACAATACGATTTCTGTCATTAAAAATTTGTCGTTGCTTTGGAAACGGGATTGATAAGACAATGAATCACAAACTACAATGGAACTTCCGAATACTTTCATTACAATCGTACAATTGTGCAGATCGAATCATTACCACCGTAAAAGTGTCGAGTCATTTACGAAATTTATTTGATTCTTTTTTAAAAGCCGACATTTGTATGTTCAATGTGGTAAAAAAGAGCAATTGGTAGCTCTATGTGATGGATGACTATTAAAGACATGCTCTGTCGAGCATTTGATCTATTGTGCCTATAAAGATAGGAGCACACCACCGTGCTAATAAGCAATTCATTAACTGCTTCTTTACTCTGCTTAATGATTTTATTTGTTGCTTTTATGGTAAGAGTATTATTATGTGTAATAACTCATAAAATCAATGTTTAGAGTTCTGTATCTCAAAAGGAAAAAACAGAATATTTATTGGATTGTCCGTTGTCAATCTGTCTATCAAGATCCTTTTTTGTTGTAACTACTCGAAGTATTAAGGTGAATTATATACGAAATACTAAAGTCTAGAGCCTTATAGTCTTGTCAAATTTTAAGAATCTAACTCTATTTTATAAATAGATATTATGACCTTTCAAACACCATTCTCTGATACCTACTTGTGATCAATACCTCAATGTAATCATTCATTTCTAAATGTACGTAAATTTATTAGTTGACAAATTTAATACTGCTGTTTTCTACATACCATTTCTACTTAACTAACTACATTTAAGTTTGTCAGTTTAAAAAGCTAAGGAGTCAAGTACTCGCATTAGTATCGTATTCTTTCTTTGCTCCCAATACATACCAGCCATAGAACGTTCACTGCTGTTCTCTCGCTTATTGGTCTCTTTACAGACCAAGTTAAGACTAAACCCGCTATTTCATGTTTTGATTAATTGTACCTTACCAAAAAATTGCTGTTTCTTTATAAAGTGAACCATTAAATAGATTTTGATCAACAGAAAATAGCATAGTGTTTCTTTCAAATTGCTGTCTTATGGAATCATTGCAGAATTTTGTTTCGCTTGTGTGTACTCGGCCTAGCGATATTTGTGTCGATATCATGTTGGCATGTAGCTAATTAGCATATTGCCGCCTTGGACATTAATGTTCCGACTTTCAACTCGAGGCATTCTGATTCGAAGTTGAGCTAATTTCCTTTTTTCTTTATTCGTTTAATCGTTAACAAAATCATTCTCATTTGATTCGGTTCCTTCGTTCTCATCTGTCTTATGCATTATTGTAGTAAAGAAAGGAACTCATTCTGTTTAATATAAAGTAGTTACTGTTTTATTACTTTCTATATTTCGGATACTTACACCGATTTTATTATTTAGTTCCCTAAGCTAATCCTGTAGATACTGTGCATACTAGATAACGGATAAAAATACTTTATATAAAATCAATGACTCAGTAATAAATGTTCATATTCAACACAATTATTTACCCCTAGTAGGATTCGAATCAGCATTCGTATAATGCCGTACACTACCCACTACATTAACATGTATCCTAAGTTTTACTACCTTTCTTATAATAGTTTTGCACTTACAAATATTTTACTGGTTACAATTGGAATTCTGTTTGTCTACTGTATTTTACACTACGTTACAACTTTTGTCTCAAATACTAATGTAGAAATCAGTATCAATAACAGTACTTAAGATGAGTCAAATATATTACTTTTCTCTTACATATTCGTAAAATACCAATCTACAGTTATATTCATCTTCATCTACACGATCGACCTACAATCTATATCAACGGCTAAGACCACCAATAATGAAAAAACGGAGAAATTCCCCGGAACAACCGCAATCAGATCACGTATATGAATTATTCAACTTCCACTAACGCCACAAACTTGTTGTTAACACGCGATTACAGCAACTAGTCCATAAAAATTAGATATTGTAACGGTTAGATTGCTAGATGATGTTTTGTAGAATTGTGCGTGTATCCGGCTTTAAGGATTATGGTGTCGTTTCGACACGTAAAAGGAGTAAAGTCAACCCCAGAAGCGACTACGTGATCTTCCACCAAAAACATCTACAGATTTGCACGTATTTTTCGTAAGGTGAATCGCGGATGTACTATCAAGGATTAAACTTTTAATTATTTTGTTATTGTATTATGTAACGTCTAGGTAATTTAAGTGCAAAATTTTTTTTTTTGTTTTCTACTGAGCTCACACAAAAATTTAATTGCAATGACAGTTTGTGGAACTCGAAGTCTATTACTATATAATATTGGTGTCGATTCGGATGTACACCAGCTAAACTAAACTAAACTAAAACCAGTTTTTGAGTGGTGCCGTCGCATCGTACTGTTCCAGGGATAAAGAGACTTTACTTTACTAGCTACTACTTTTAGATTGATGATCTATATTTTAATGTTTTGTAAAAGAAGGATTTATTAAATGTTATTTTTTTTTATGTACGACGGGTTCGTACTTGACCTCAATCACACCTGATGTTAAGTGAAGATGAGGTCGAAGGTGGAAGCTTATTGACCCGGAAACCCCAACACATTTGGGGGACTGGTTATCTTATCTCTGACAACCGGAACACAACAATGCCACTAACATTGCTGCTTTGCGGCAGATTTAGATAAGATGGTGGTAGCTGCCAGGCGGATATTTAAAATGCCCAACCACCAACTAAACCGAGTACTTAAACATGTACCCCGCTGGGGATCGAACCCGCCTCCTCCTCCTCCTGGGGATCGAACCTCCGATTCATATACCCAATGTTGTTTACATTGAGCCACGGAGGCGGTTAATAAACTTTTGTACACAACTAACTTAAATAAAACACTAAGTAAATAGCAAAAGCACGGAAACAGACCCGAACACGTCCTCTACTCTCCATAACTATGAAAGGTAAAATCGTGTTCGAGGCCCGAAACGTGCGGGAATGTGCCCAAAAGACAAAAGTGTTACGTGTTTTGTTATGTAGTACATACAATCCGATCAATTAACTATAATAATAAATAAATATCCTTAGACATACACACATCGCCATCTAGTTCCACAGTAAGCAACTATAGGCTTGTGTTGTGAATACCAGATGGTTGATATACTACATAAATACATTTTTTTTTGTAAATAAAAAATTATTATAAATGAAAACATCCGTAACTCGGGTACACATGTCAGTATTCATCACACAAACATATGCCGCTAGCAGGATTCGAACCTGCAACCTTTTGGTATAGTGGTCAGAGTTGCTAACCACTACAACAAACACGTCTTCATATAAACTATAATATATAAGTGTGTCTTGGCCAGAATGGTAATTACGGTTAAACATATAGTACTTTTCTTAAAAATAAAGCAATCAAAAAAAAATACGCCCCGAATACAGAACCTCCTCCTTTTTTGAAGTCGTTTAAAAATAACAAAGAATTTAGAAATTCTCTATCGGCAATATTATCCAGCGTGGTAAATTGATCCTACGATGACTTATAACCTAAGATGATGTTGTGATAGACGATTGTTCGTGGGTGGCTTATCTTTCTTCTTTCTAATAGTAATGAAATGACAATCATCAGCCTCTTCTAGACGAAATTTCTGCCAGTGACGAGTACATTAATAATTTCAGTAAGTATTTATTCACGTTTCTTTCATTTTTGGCTTCTTGTGGGAACGCTTTAGCTCAGCCACGTACCTAATTATATTAGGTCCTTACCTATGAAATCGGCGTTTTGTATGAAGAATTTCATTAAGACTGTTTTCTCCATACAAACATTTTTGTTTTTTTTTTTGGGAACGGCAAATCCAAATTTAACTAAACTTTGTGTGTATTATGGGATAACATTAAGTTAAGTATAGGCAGCGTTAATTTTTAAAAGTAACCGCTTTATAAAAGTAAAGTAGAATTGAAACGCATAATTTTGAATTGACTATTAACCTTAAACTATGAAGACAAGAAATGCTCCTTAAGGTTATCTTTTAGTATAGTTCATTATAATCCCACATGTATCTACGCACAAAATAACATCACCTTTGCTTAGTGCCTATACTCTAACCGATCCCAAGACACAAGTCGTAGGGCTAAGCACACACACCCACACACACACACCCACACACACCCACACACACCCACACACACCCACACACACCCACGCACACCCACCCACACACACACACACCCACACACCCACACACCCCCACACCCCCACACACACACACCCACACACACACACACACACACACACACACACACACACACACACACACACACACACACACCCACACACACACACACACACACACACACACACCCACACACACCCACACACACACACACACACACACACACACACACACACACACACACACACACACACACACACACACACACACAAACACACACGCGCGCGCGCTCACACACATGCCCATAGTTAACAAAATGTTACTATGTCACATTTTTGTTGTAATTTACAATTTACGTACCTTAGGTATATCGGATATTTGCTCACTAATCACCTACAAATATAAATGTTAACCCTTCCGAAGGTGAAAACCTGGTGCCTGGGATAAAGGTCTTCACCTGCAGATAGTCTGGGTGATACTACTGTATTGGAAGTTAATGCCTTTGTATCTATTTGCTAGGTTTATTTTATTGACAAAATATGATTATTTGTAATTAATTTGGCTTAAATGGCAGCTCGTCCGAAAAAATCTTAGTTGTATTATCTAATCTGTGGCAGTACGTCTTTTTCTTCCAATCTCCTTTATCAGTAGTTACCTCCTCACTCACGCTCGTTTCGTTTATATCCCCCTTCACACAATCTCTTTTCCGTGTTCTTCCTCTTCCTTTCCAACCATCGACATCCATATTCATCACTCTTATAGTAACATGCGTTTCATCCCTCCTCATAACATGTCCGTAGCTTAACGGTTTCTTTTCAACTTTTCTGTCACGGGTGCCACTTTTAAATTCCCTCTTACATACTCATTCCTTATTTTAATCATCCAAGTGAATTTGTATTGTTCTGTAAAATAAAACATAAATTGGAATATTTAGAAAACCCTCGAGGACCCAATCATTATTATATCACCTCGAAACGGCAGAAACGATTTTAATCAAACATGACTGAGCATCTTTCCTCCAGTTTAATCTTAAATAGAAAAAAAACCGCACTCAAATCAGCAGCACACAAACACAACGCCGTCAAATACATTACACCCGTCGTTTTTCGTCAGGGCTTAAAAAACAACATAATCGAACGATAATGACGATATGAAATAGAAGAGATAAGCTCGCCTTTTGTATATTTTTAAAATTGTCCTGGTTCTTTTGTTTTCTTTAATATGTATGCTTATATACAATAAAATGTTAAATAAATAAATGAAATTACATAATAGATTCATCTGGCCCTTTTCCAGACGTTTCTTCGTTCGACGTTCGACGGTTCGACGGTTCTTTTCCCGCAGATATTTTCCTTTCTGAAGCGGGAGTGTCTCGGATATAATGACTGACAGATAAGCCCAAATATTTTACAATGACATTGACATTTATTAAAATACTATAATGTTCCTTACATTGAAATAATGCATGAGTTGAAATAAATAAATAAATATCTTTGCACAAACACAGTAAGCATCTAGGCTTGTGTTATGGATACCAGATGGTTGATAAACTACACAAATACTTTATTTTTGTAAATAAATACATGTATAAATGAAAAACATCCATAACTCGGGAACTCATGGCTGTATTCATCGTACAAACATGCCCCTGGCGGGATTCGAATCCGCGACCTTTTGGTATACTAGCAGAGTTTCTCACCGCTACACCGAACAGGTCGTCGGAAGTTTGAACACTGGTCCTGTGTGAATTGTCGTTTTTGCGTGCGAAAGCCTGTTGCTGGTACTCAAAATTAGCTCTGCTAGTGTTGCAAAATGTTAATGAATGGCTTATGGTCCGTCTGTTCGTATGTCTTCCTCGAAAAAATACTTCTTCAACTTCACATGTAGTAAAATAGAATATACTATTTATTATAACATACAATACTATTTTTCTTTTCCGTATATGTCCTATATTTGTAAGCGCCAGCAAAAATTTATTGGACGATAAAAATTTACGCCTGTCTCGTAATAAGCGGGATATTTATGGTTCCATGTGCTTCAATATTATAAGAAATAAGTATTTTATAACCCGACGTGATGAGCAACTGTTTAATAAAGGATATCACGTATTTACTTCTCTTTATTCCCCAAATATGTAATAATATATTTTACGACTAAAAAGTAATAATCGTTTTATTTAATTATACCATAAGTACACATGAATTTTGTACATATTTACAAAAACTAAATACAAATTTACAAATTAAAAAATAATATGTCCAGATCCAGAACCGGAAGGGTGTCTAAGAGGCTAAGAGCGTTTCCTCTTTGGACAGCCAGACTTAGCCTCTGAGCGAAATGGAAGCCAGCCTCGAAGCTTCAAATGATCGGCATTTGAAGCTTCGATCAGAGGTTCAGATATCTCTCGAAAACGACAATGAGCGCCTGGCCCCCACGGCCCAAGCCTCAGCTCTGCAGCGTATGCAGTCAAAAAAATTAGACAAATATCGGACGTAAATACTGCTAGATTAGTATATTTTAGTTATTTCCATAGCCTGATGTCTTACGGTATCTTGCTGTGGGGAAATGCCGCGGATATCAATACAATCTTTGTTTTACAAAAACGAGCCGTTCGCGCAATTTATCAATTGAGACCTGCAGTGTCACTTAGAGACAGATTTAAAGAGTATAATATTCTAACCTTTTCGTCACAGTACATTTTTGAAAATCTAATATATGTCAAAAAAAATATAGCATCATTTAGGAAAAATAGTGATAAACATGATGTCAATACAAGAAATAAAGATAAACTTGCAGGTCACATAAGTCGCCTCCACAAAGTCAGTAATTCATTCAAAGGGTTATGTATACGCTTTTTCAATAAAGTTCCTGTTGATATACAAAATCTTCCTTTCAATAAATTTAAAGATACTATAAAACAGAAACTTATTAAGAAAGCATATTATAAAATATCAGATTATTTAGATGATAAACAATCATGGACATAACCAGCCCGTTCGCATAACCAGGCTATTTCACAATTAATAATGAAATATTATAATATAAAATAATAATGTTGTAATATAAAAACCTTTTTTTAAAAAGAGCGACCTCTCGAGTTTCTTGCTTGTTCTTCTCAGGGGAAAATTGCCTTTTGAACAAGCAGTAGCTTTAAAAATGTAAAATCTGACTATTTTAAGTGTACCCTGTGTACCTACAAAATAAAGCATTTTTTGATTTTGATTTTGATTTTGATTTCAAGGGTTTCCACCCCAGACGGAGCAAAATTATAATCTCCACTGAGAATAGCATATTTGCGCCGTTTGAGGTTCTCAGCGGTTGCGGCTGAAGATCGTTATTAGACATTACTGGAAGATGGGGCAGTGTAAGCGTATCGACACAAGTTGCATCCCAAACTAAAGCGCGTCCCAACTTCCGGGGTAGAAGAGTCATACCATCGGGTCTCTAATAAATTTAAAAAAAATAAAAAGTTATTATTCTAATCGTTTCATTTTTAACTTGCAACTAGAATTAGTATTCGTACAGGACGCTGACTCTCCAGAAAAGAATAAATCAGAAACTCAGGAATTACTTATTATTTTTTACAGGAGGTATACCCGAATGTTATATAACTTTGTTAGTGCGACTTATATTCATTTTTTTTCTCAACCCCATTTAGTGTATTTTGATATTTAATACACATGAGAAATTTATCTAATATAATATAAACGGTATAAATACAAAAATTAATAAAACAGTAGTATGAGCAGTATTAGTTAGAATTGCGAAGGTTGGTCAGGAATTTAAAACAGCCTCGGTAGCTCAATGTAAACAACATTGGGTTTACGACTCGGAAGTGGCGGGTTCGATCCCCAGTGGGGTATTTTTAAAATGTTCGCCTGGCTAGCTACCACCTTCTTATCTAAATCTGCCGCCAAGCAGCCATGTTAATAGGATTGTTGTGTTCCGGTTGTCAGAGATAAGATAGCCAGTCCTCCAAATGTGTTGGGGTTTCCGGGTGAGTACGCTTCCACCTGCGACCTCGTCTTCACTTAACATCAAGTGTGATTGAGGTCAAGTACGAACCCGTTGTGCATAAAAAAACACATGTAAAAAACATACAGACGATAATTAGAACCTTTCCCTTTTTGGAGTCGGTTAAAAATATACAGTTTTTTAGATTTACATACGTCATTTTGGAAAGGAACTGAACTCTTATGACAATCACGTTGTTGTCCATCTGGTTATCTGTGTGTCTATCTCAGAAACGTGCTTCGAGAGGAAGCACTAGCGTAGACAAATTTTAATTTAGGGCCTTAAGTGCCTTCAAAAGTGTGTATATGTGATGTATGTAAGGCAAATAGTATATATCTGAATGAACTTGGTTGTTTTGTAACCTGGAAAAATGGTAATAATGTGCCTTACTTTGCAAATTATCTATTTTATCCTATTACATTAATCATATTATTCTTTATACTATATTACAGATAATTGAAAATTATACTGTGGGTAAGGGCAGGATAAATATATGTTCTATTGCTAAAATTAAGATGGAAAGCAAATACAACATAGAAAGCAAATAAATTTATTGATACTTTCTTCGTAGGATCATGCTTGTCTCCAAAAGGATAACGATTCAAGACCTACTTTTATGAGGTCATTCGTAACTTTTATTTATAATGTTTCCTTTGTCGGCACAGATCAATCACTGTAACGTTGGACAGACAGGAAATAAGTTTAGGAATACTGATATCCCTGTCTTCCTCACACATGGTGTTTTAACTTTCGAGCGATAAATGCTACGTTAGGATCATGGCTTGATTACTAATCTTTGATAATTACGACCCCTTACTTCTTTCATTGTAATTTCTATGGGATCGACGGTGGTGCTTGGCACGGCGCCTACTGTGACTCCTGTATTGCAAACTGACAACTAAGATAAAGTTCCATATAATAGAGAATGTATGTCGTAGTTTTAACATGTTAACATAAGGTCTAACAAAACTAACCCGACAAAATTTGACAATTTTTTTTTTAAATCTAAAAAAAATTTTAATGGGACTGTTCTGTACAGAATATCTGCTGCCACCCTCATAGTATCTGCTTGAAACCCCATCACCGCCGCTTAATACCTAGATTCACAATTTTATACAGCATCCTGGCCATCACCGAGTTTGGGGACGCCAAGACACTGTTACAACCTCCTATGTCAAACCAATTATAGACTATTTGAAGTTGCCTTCTTTCTGCATCGTTCCGGACACATTCCATTAAAATATGATATGCGTCTTCTGTGACCCCACATTCTGTGCAATGCGGTGATGGTATTTTACCCATTAAAAACTTTGACAATTGCACGTACATGACAATAAAATAATATATTCATTAAAAAAACTGGCCTTAAAATTTAGTTTCCGAGTAAAAAAATTAAATGTAAGTGCAAATGATAATACAAATTAACAGACTTACTTCATTTCGATTGTAGGTACCTTATTTTATCAATGAGAAAAAACAGGCGACGTTCATATGGAAGACGCCAAAGGGGGTTGCGGTACACAGGGCGCAACCAATCCCAGCAACTCACAAAATTTACATTTCTAAATTTTATTTTTTGAATAAAATCTGTTAACTTTAATGTTTTATATTTTTTTCGTAATAGGTACATCCTATACATACACTTTGCTAGTAATAGTAACAACAAATAATAGTGTCGGTCTGAGTAGTTTTTATATGGATGTTTTTATTGCAAAAGAAACATAAAGCGTCTGCCCATTGTATTGCAACAGACTGCAACTGTCACCAATTGTACGCTACAGGACCTCTACGATGCCACAGATAATGCGATATGCGTAGCCGCGTTCTAGTTCTCAAGAATTTAATGTTTTTCCCATCGACTCGCTAAGATGATCAATAGATGAAACTGATTGATGTAATTTTTTTCACTTTGCCAGAAGAAGTTTTTTTAGTATAGGTAAAATAGTATGTTGAATATTTTTGTGCAATTTTTTTTTTTTTTTTTTTTATATGGGAGGGCAGCAAACGAGCATGCGGGTCACCTGATGGAAAGCAATCACCGCCGCCCATGGACACCCGCAACACCAAAAGGACACCCGCAATGTACATACAATTCTAGTAAAATCTAAACAATTAAGAAAAGTCTTTGTTTAGGGAAGTCATTCGTTGTTAAAACTTATGAAATTTTCAAGATAGAAATGTTCAGAGATTTCCTATCATTACTTGTGCTATGCAACGCAAATAATTTGTAATTTTTTAAAGTCATTAAGTTCCTTATCTTACTTTATTATCATTTGGAACTTCCTTTATAGGGTTCCGTAGCCAAATATAAAAAACGGAAGCCTTATCACATGACTCGAAACACATTAGAACAGGATTTCCCAAACCCAGGGATGCCTCCTCCTAGACCGCAAGGGGGGCTTAAAGAAACGGGATGGGGACAGAATGCGTTTTCATTCCCGAAAGCAAAATCTATATAACGCTCAGATTAATATCACATTCATTAATTTAGCTAGTCACGATATCACAGCTATCTCATATTAACTTCTCTATCTCTAAATAGTATACAACAAAGTCGCTACCCATGTCTATCTGTTTGTGCGCTTAGTTATCTAAACTACGAGACGGATTTTGATACGGTCTTTATTATAATTTAGAGAATTTCTTTCGGAAACTTTTTATTCATATTATATTTATGGATAGTAATTATCCATAAATATTCGGTATCGGATCGCTAGTCACTTGATAAATAAAAACATATTTATGTCACGATCTATATCCCAAATTTGGTTGCTCCAAAAATTTGAATTTAACAATTGAAACAACATCTACGGTTCACCTTACAAAATACACAGAAAATGCAAAAATAGGGGGTGAGCTCATCTTTATTAAAACGTGCAAATCTGTAGATGTTTTTTGGTTGTAAGTTTTACGACACCCACAGCAAGAGACGATTTGGGGCTATTCTTTTTACTTGCCGAAATCACACAGCACTGATAAATAAATTTGTTATGAAATAAATCAAATTGGAGCATGAATAATATTATTTCTGATCCGAGGGGGCTTAACGCAAGAAAGGTTGGAAATCTCTGCGTTTCTATTGTTATGTGTCCCAGTGGGCAACTTGGCGAGGCGAGATATCAACATGTTTGTGTGTACAGTTAATTGAGAGATGAATAACAACATTTCGGGCATTCGTCGTATTATATAGCTTTTAAAAATGATAATGAAATGGTTAATTAAACTTGAAAGTCGTTAATTCTACACGTAACAAAGAATCAGAAAAAAACTATTTAAGTATTTAGAAACCAAAAAACCAGACAGCATATTTTGTATTTTGCGGACGCCATGCTAGTATTTTTACTGTAAAATGTATCCTATGACACTCTGGGGACCAAGATGAATTTAACGACACCATGCACTTCGAAATTGGTCAAGCCGTTTAGGCTACAGGCTAGATTTTTTACTGTAAAATGTATCCTATGACGAGTGTCATAGGATACATTTTGGTCTTGGTCCCCAGAGTTGGGGACCAAGATGAATTTAACGACACCATGCACTTCGAAATTGGTCAAGCCGTTTAGGCTACAGGCTAGATGTTTTACTGTAAAATGTATCCTATGACACTCTGGGGACCAAGATGAATTTAACGACACCATGCACTTCGAAATTGGTCAAACCGTTTAGGCTACAGGCTAGATTTTTTACTGTAAAATGTATCCTATGACACTCTGGAGAAGATGAATTTAACGACACCATGCACTTCGAAATCGGTCAAGCCGTTTAGGCTACAGGGTGCCTCAAAGGGTCATATATACATACATACTTTCTTGGGCAGTCGGATAAAAAATCGGGCTTATATCACCTAATGGACAATTACAACGTTTTGTAAAAGATAATATGTGAATAAGTTTTAATATATCTGATGAGCGCTATTTTGAGTTTAGTGGCCTCAAAAATATTTTTATATTTCACAATATCATTGCGACATATTATGAAATACAAATTCATTGACGTCGGTAAAATTACACCAGAAAATATTCCTCGTTCTTTATTCTTTATTACACAGAAAAAATAAAAAGCAAACAGTTAAAAAGTAAGAAATAATAAATAAAATAAATAAATAAATTTGCACATACACACAGCGCCATCTAGTTCCACACTAAGCAACTACGCTTGTATTAAAGATACCAGATGGTTGATAAACTACACAAATAATTTTTTTTGTAAATAATTACATATATAAATGAAAAACATCCATAACTCGGGAACACATGTCTGTATTCATTATACAAGCATATGCCCCAAGCGGGATTCGAACCCGCGACCTTTTGGTATAGCAGCAGAGTTTCTAACCACTACACCTAACAGGTCGTCAATAATGCAAATAATGTACATATGAAATGAAATGAAATGAAATGAAATGAAAATCATTTATTCATGTAGGCAATACAATATGCACTTATGAACGTCATTTGTTTTTTAAACTACCACTAACTCGGAACGCGACCATAGGTACATAGATGAGCTTATCTGCAAGACAAGGTCAATGGTGGTTGGAAGGTTTTGATGACGGTGTATAAAGGTAAATAAAGTACGGGACATAAAGTGATACATAACAAATAACTAATAGTAACTACAATCAAGGGACTCAATTGGTTTATATCGATAAAAATGCTAGTGCTATAATTTTGATGAAAACAGCATGGGTCACATAGGTAAAGTACATTGGAATTTTTAATACGTAAGGGGTGCAAATTTATTGCACTCATCCATCCAAAAGCAGTCCGCTCAGGTCAGAAACAAATTGTTGGTACCTAACCATCCAGTTGCATTACAAGCTACGAAATTATAAATGGTATTCAATTTTTAATCTGGAAAAAGATACCTACGATGGGACAGAGAAGGAATATGAGTTTGGAGTAAAAGGTAATGTGTTTGTTTTATTTAAAAATAATAAAAAAAAATCCTTGGACGTACACACAATGCCATCTAGTTATACATTAAGCAACTATATGCTTGTGTTGTGGATATCAGATGGTTGATACACTACATAGATACATTTTTTTTTGTAAATAAATACTTTTGTAAACGCTTTACCGCACTTCATATGATTAACATATGATGGAGGCGATTGCAGGAAAATGGAATAGAACAGCAATACAAAAGAAAACAATAGAACATGCAACAAAATATTTTTTATAAAAATATGGCGAAGTCTCGTCATAGATTACCTGTAAAAAGTTAGGAAATCGCAGAGTGCGAAGTCTATTGTACAAAGAAATGTTCAAGGAACGATGAAGATTAAGGATCCATTACACTTGATCATTCAAATGTTATTTAATAGGCATACTAAACATCTGCAAGATGTCGGTAAAGAATAGTAATTTTGTTTAGTATCCAGCACAATTTATTTATTCAGGTTAGTGCGATGAAATATTTAAAATCAAACAAATATTCTTACGGCAAGAAAACCTTCGTCTAGGATGCGCAAGGAATATTTTTTGTTGAGTAGACTTAGTACTTTGTAAGATCTCATTGCTCACCTTGGCCACGTTTTTAGAGAAATTTTACATGAATTCTTTTATTACGATTTCATAATTTATATAAAGTAAAGCAGAGAATCTTCGACTACATAGCCCTGCAATTGCCCTTCATCATCTCAGCTTGTAAACATCCCGCTGCAGGGATATAGGCCTTCCTTCGTATAATGAGGGAGTATGGGCCATAGTTCACCATGCTCGCCCAATGGGGTTGGGGACTTCATATGCCTTTGAATTTAGTTTTCCTTCGCCGTTTAATAGCAGTCCGATGAATGCACATAATTAATTAAATTAAATTTAAAAACTCATTGGTACATGGCCTGCCTGGGAATCGAACCCGGACCTCCCAAATTGGGAGACCGCGTCTTAACCGCTGAGCCACCGACGCTCTTCATTGTATTTGCAAATGATTAATTTCATTACCCATATAAAATTAAATGGGGCAAACTTATCAATTTATCCATTTAAATTTCACTTCTGCGAAAATTTAACAACTAAATTTCTTTATCCTTTGATTAATCATATTTGGTAGAAGCTTAACTAAATCTTTGCGAATGAAGAGAGATTACATCAGAGAGAAAATTGTTTTTCCATGAAACAGCATCGCTCCCTCTACAGGATGCTATCAAGGATATATAACCTGATAGCTTCGTGGAAAGGCTTGTAGAGGATATAATGATATACCTACACTAGTAACTAGATGGTGAAGATAGTGGTTACTCTGGCTAAAAACATGCCGCCTCATTTACGCTTTAAATTCTTTTATAACAAAAGCAACAAAATTTAAAAAATTTACACACTATCGCTGTTTGATTGTAAATCAAAAGTAAGAGATTGACTTTATCATCAACCTGTCAAAAAAACAGAGCATCTGCTTAGGTAACGGGTTATAAACTAAACTAAATTAAGTAATGTGTATTATTAGATTTATCATTGAATAAATAGATATTTATTATAACAAAATATTTATTTAACTGTATATTTTATTATTGTATGTATTGTAGTACTATTTATGTATATATTTATTAATATATATTATATGGGTATACTTACAAAAATTATCAAAATTTTATTTACTAGTACTATAAACCTATCTGTTACTAATTATCAAAAATCAAAACTATAAACAAACTCTAAACGTAAACGTAAAATTGTAAATTTTGTGATTCAGATAATAGGCTTTCTTGGCATTTTTGTTATAATTTTAAATTGGGAGAAGCCTCTGAATCCTGAGATACAGGTTCATTTAACCTAGTTTAGGTATATGAGACGTCATAGGAGCATGTACAGTTCTCGAGGCGTAAGATCAGCTTTGCATTTGTGTGAGTGCACACAGATAGAGATACGGCTTGTGGCGCAGCGCGTCCCGCGCTTTGTTTAAACGCGGCCTGAGGCGCGGCGTGTCCGCTGCGCGTCGCTTCCCTGCCGCGCACATGCCGCACTTCACCTCTTGTACCGCTAGCAGCTTGACGTCACTCACACAAATGCAAAGCTGAGCTTACGCCTCGAGAACTATAGTATAACAAATTAGTTATCAATAAAGAAATTATTATTATATTATATTTGAAAGACGCCACTGAAATCACACCTTACTGAGATATGAAATAGATGAATGATAATTATTCGTCGGAGGTTACACACATACAAGCACACAACGCCGTCAAACACTAACACCCATTATTTTTCGTCGGGGGTTAAAGAAAAGAACAGAACAATATTCTTGTACGTTTCATGCACCGATTCTGTTCCGAAGCGGCAGTACCTAGCTTGGGAATACTGATTGACAAATAAAATGTAAAGAGTCTTATTAATATTTCCAATATATTTAAATTCTTACATTGAAATAAAAGGTTTTTTATGAGTGACTGGATGCTCCTGATTCTAGTAGTGCCTATTCACGCTGCTTTTGATGTTTCCCAAGATTGTAGGATGTCCATAGCGAGACAACAGTAAGAAACCGCCTCCGTGGCTCAATGCAAACAACATAGGGTTTACGAATCGGAGATCGCGGGTTCGATCCCCAGCGGGGTCCATGTTGAGTACTCGGTTTGGTTGGTGGTAGGGCATTATAAATGTCCACCATTTTATCTAAATCTGCCGCCAAACAACAATGTTAATAGCATTGTTGTGTTCCGGTTGTCAGAGATAAGATAGCCAGTTCCCCAAATATTTGGGTTTCCGGGCCAGTACGCTTCCATCTTCGGTCTCATCTTCACTTAACATCAGGTGTGATTGAGGTCAAGTGCTAACCAGTTGTGCATAAAAATGAAAAAAATAGAAAAAGAAATAGTAGAACATATCTCATTCGGGTTTACATTCCGAATTGCGAACTTTTCCAAATTACATACTGATTGCATAATTTATTTAATTGCAGATGTTTCGGAGGAGATTCCGAAGAAATCAAAGAGCAAGGTTGAAGAAGAAGAAGAGGACGATGACAAGAAATCACCGAAAGGAGGCATTATTAGTAAGTACATAACCGAGATCTTGAGTCTTTTCATTCACGTTCATAAAGATTTATTTTATTTTATATATTAAACAAAATATTCAGAATTCAAAATTTGCCGATGCCTCTATGCCGATGATACAAAAATTTATAGAATAAACCCTCTTATACCAACCGTGTAAATAAAACCAGGATTTTCAATAATACACTTTTTTACATTTAAACGAAACAATGTATTCAGTGGCATAAATATAAACAAAAGCCTATCTTTTCACGGCCGACTGTACCTGGACAATATCATCTACATAAACCGAACAGGCGAAGTGGGTTTTCGTGTACCGCATTCGAGCTTCACATAAATACCTATTTATAATCTCATTGTGCTTCAGATAAGGTGTTATTTTTGTGATTCTCATAGAAGCTACGAATTTGGAGGAGTGCTATCTCAGTCTTCTTACCTAATTGGGTCCTTTTCTAAGCGAGCTTCTTACAGTATTGTCTGTGATATCACAGAGGTCTTGTGTCACGTGACACTCAGGGCAGCTTAGAAAACGGGTATATTAGAGATATATATTTTTGCAACATAAGAACCTCTCTTAATTTAGTATTGTGAAGCATTCGTCGACGTATTTAAAAAAAACTTTAACAATAAATAAATAAATATTTCGGACACTTACACCAATCATCTATAGTCCCAAGCTAAGCAAAGCTTGTACTAGGGATACTAGATAACGGATAAACATACATAAATTTTTATATAAACATCCATGACTCAGGAATAAATGTACATATTCATCACACAAACATTTACCCGTCGTAGGATTCGAACCTGCAACCGTTGGTTTCGCTGACAGGGTCACTATCCACATACACACATGTGAAGTCCCCAACCCGCTTTGGGCCAGCGTGGTGAACTATGGCTACTCCCTCATATACGAGGGAAGGTCTATATCCCTGCAGTGGGATGTTTACAGGCTGATGATGATGATAATCATGATGGAGCATTAAAAGCTTATTTTTAAAGTACTTTTAATCAAGAACTTATTAATTTAAATAACTAAAATCACGTAATTTACAAAGTACTTATTCTGAAAGAAATCGAATATTAAAATGAAATCGAATACTAAAATATATTCAACCGTGCATGTTTTTAATACTCGCAATCCAATTCGTTTTCTCGGAAGAATGCAAGTGAAGAAAAGAGGCAGATGTGACAATTGTTTGCGTTATGTTATATACATGCTATTTAATTTCTAATGTAGCGTGTTAGTGGGACACGCGATAGGCTAATAATGAATTCATCTTGCATTTTCATCGCTTTGAAGATGACAACAATGCGAGTTATTCATAAATTAATCGATGAAAATAGATGCGATCATGAAAATTTATAAAATCTCTGTCTCTCGTTTATTTTAGAAAGTGTATTGGAATATTTGAATGATTTTCTTTAATAAGAAGTTTTAGAATTGCTCTTTAGTTTGTTACTTTCGGTTTTAAGAAGCTTTCTTACACATTTACCTATATTAACATAAAACCATGTTTGGATTAAGAACTTCTTATTGCATAGCTTCACCACAATCAGCTTTACTTAAACAGCCGAAATACAATAGCACTATTACTGCTTATATTGCTGCTTAGCACATAGATTTAGATAAGTTGTATATTTCTAAATACCTTATCTAACCGATTACTATCAAATCACCCACTGAGATTATAACCTTTTGTAAATATATATATATATATATATATCTTATATTATTTACATTAATCCAGCAATGTTGATTTTACGACATATTACTGAGATACTAAAAGACTACATACACACAAATACACAAAGCCATCAAACACAACACCCGTAATTTTTCGTCAGGGGTTAAAAATCAGTAAATATGGTGTTGCCAACGATGATTGTTAGGTAACTACTACACTGACACACCTTAACCAATCCGCCCGTTTGCTGGATTATGCCTAATAAATATCTCACTCCTATCTCTGTAACGACAGAGTAAAGACATCTATTGCGATCATATGGGGATAGAAAGACTCAATTTCTAAATTTAAATAGCGATAACTCATTTAGTGTTAACTTTAACGGAACTCAAATTTCGGTGTTAAAACGGTGGATAATTTTACAATATTCTTGTTATTATAAAGTCATTTGAACCTCAACGGAGGCCACACAAAATATAAACATAAAAATGTCTTAATAAATTTTCCTACACCATCCCTAACGTGATTTACTATTCCACTGTGAACGTGAGTGTTTTCACCCGAAGGACCATGGTCACAGTATATTAAAAGAATAGTAGAGTATCTAGACTTAGGCATTCGACGTTGCGCTCGTAGGCATACCGATTATACTAATTATTTATTACCAAACTAAATAAACCTTGTCCTGTAGGTACTAGATAATTAAAAATATATTAAACAAATTTTGATATAAACATTCAAGGCTCGGAAATAAATCTTCGCTGTCACTCGCAAGTTTGGAAATTTCCCAACAGGCCAATTAACTCTGACGACGGAAGAATGTTTCATGATGTGAAGTTTAGTATGACAATGTGTGACTGGTTGGTCATAAAATTTGACACTTTACGGGGGACATTGAGTTCAGCAATAACTTTTGCATACATTGTAGGTATTTTACTATTGTATCGTTATAATAACGGAAAAAAGTTATTCGTTGTATTACCGAATAAATGAATTAGTTAACTGCGAAATATTTGAAAATAAGCAACCATACAATATCAACAGCGCGGGGCGACTCTATGATCACAAATGTATAGACATCGTAGATATCTTGATACACAAATGTATACACATAATGTAGGTTAAATGTATCATATACTAGAGATCATTAAAGAAATAAAGCTGTAAATGTCTTTACTTTACTGTAAGATTTTTATACTCTCGTTTTAACTAACCAGCTTATTTAAAATTTTATTGCATAACTTCAATGGGAATGGATTGTATCGCCAACTAAAAGTAAATTTTTAAATTTGAAATTGAGGTTTGACTAAATGCGAAGAACATGGTGATACGATCGCAGGGTTTCTTCGCTTCTTTTCACAGATTTCCTTTTCCGAAGCGGTAGTAGCTTAGACATACTGACAGACAGAGAAATGCAATGAGCCCTATTGCCATATGCAGTAGATGAAAATTTATATTCAACAAATGATATCTTACGTTGAAATATTAGGTCTTTACCTATGAAATTGGAGATTTTTTTTCTTCGTTAATTATTATGTACCAACTCCTACGATTCTATAGCTATTTCCAAATTTGTTTTTTATTTAAAAAATAGAATATATTTTCAAGGTTTCACATGAAATATTTTTTAAAGTCTGAGCTAAATCACATAATAAAAAAATCTTGAACACAGCTCTTTTCATGAGCTTCCCATATTGTTTCTTAGATACGCAGAAACTTTTATAAAGCGGTTACTTTTAAAAATTAAAACTGCCTATATTTAACATAATGATATCCGATAATACACACAGAGTTTAGTTAAATTGGAATTTGCCGTTTCCAAAAAAATTTCAAATAATGTTTGTATTGAGACAACAGTCTTAATGAAATTCTTCATACAAAACGCCAATTTCATAGGTAAGGACCTAATATAATGCTTGACGTTAGACAATAAGGGCGTTCCTCTTGACCTGTCTACAACTGGCAATAAACATCAGTTGCAGGAACTATAACAGAAATATTAATTCTCACATACTTTCATCCACAATTAGGGCAATAATGCTTGATAAGCTAGATTTACTTTTGGTCCAATAAAATTTGAAACTTGCCTCGACACGAAAAGAAGAAGCTAGATTTCAAGTCTTCTTCCTTACTACGTTTGTATGAAGATACCTTACTGTTGTTACGTATACTACGGGAAGGCTAATAAATTATTCAGTTAGTAAACAAGCGATTGCAATTTTAAAGCTTTGCGATTTGGCGAGCTATTAAAAAGGAAATAATTTAATTGTTATTGGTTGAATATTGTTTTAAATTAAATTTATTATCATGAAATAACTTTGTTGGTATGACTACCATGATGATATATATAGGTTTCCATTTAGCATAAATGTCATTTGACATATGACAGATATATATTATAATATCCGTTGTCGATGATAACATTATGACAAAAAAAAATACGCCCCGAATACAGAACCTCCTTTTTTGAAGTCGGTTAATAAAATCAGTTCTCTTCCAACTATACCGTAATTAACTGACTTTCCAAAAGGAGGAGGTTCTAGATCGTCTCTATGTAGTTCACCGATATTTTAGTAAATTGTTCACCGATTTTGATGGCCAAGATTGATTTGCTAATTGATTGTTAGAGAATGGAACTTTATCGAAGTCGGTTATTTTGCCCATTTTGGAGGTCACAGCTTTTTTAAAATATTAAATAACTGGAAGACTATGTGGAAGTAGTGGCCATATTTTTCCTTTGGGCATTGTTCTACTATAGGTATGTATTCTAGCATCACGGATATCAGACTATTGATTTATGTATGTTAGTACCCTAAAACCTGCTTACAACCCTAAAGGGCCTATAATAGGTAAGTATGCATTATGCTTATGTATGTATTTAATTATGTAAGTAAGTAGACATATCTATTGTAGTACCTATAGTATAAATGTAGTATAGGTCTCATATATTCATAATTTTAATGAAAATGTTTAGCTTTGTGTACGCCCAGTCAATGTGTTCTTTGATATATACCAAGATTGATTGGAAGAGATCCCTTTATTGGATTAGTCCACTTTTGTACTTAATTTTAACTACAAACAAAAAACACCATACCAAATTCAAACACTAATTCAGCATATATATCTGGGAGGCTTTGTTCTATTAATTCAAAAATCAGTGATGTAAGCCGAATTAGTGTCTGCATGTAAGATGGTATAATAGGCCCTTTATTGTACCAGGAATGAAATAACGTGTTAGTGGTAATTGCAAAGCCACAATTGGGTAACAGAAAGACACATCCTCATGGTGTTTTGTGTATCGTTCCGGTATATTCCCAATTAACTCAACTGAGTTTTGACTTAGAGCGATGCCACAAGGTGCGTTGTAGCACTGCCGTCGCGTCGTGGTTATACGTTGTTTATTGTCGCGTAAAATCACTCGCTAACGTGGGTTAAACCATTGCGGGCGGCAATGAACTACGTATCAACGATGCAGCCACGCTGTAACGCACCGTATGGCATCGCTCTTAATGAAGATGACAAGTACAATATTGTACATGAAAACATCACGAATTTTCTACCTGAAAATTATTCTAACCCTGAAGAGTCAAAAGCACATGAATGCATATTACTAAAATAACATAATAACTTGGCTATAAAGTAGGTACCTCTGCCTAATTTTGGTTTTAAGGATACTTAGTACCTAGTTACTAAATAATGTAAAATCAATACTCAAATACTTTTTAAACTTTGAAACCAGTCTGATGATTTTCTCGAGTTTTGTGAGCAATTCTTGCAGAAATGAACTGAAAAACCGAAATTTTGAAACCTTTTTTTTTAATAAAAAAAACGCCTAACATGCTTTTGAAATTGTACAGTCGACAGAATGACGACCTAAACTACCAGTGTATGCTGGCTCCGGAATGCTACCGTTAATGCGAAGGCAGCAAGAGCAGCTGATACTGGGTATGGCATCGGTCGCGTTGCGGCCGTGCGGCAATTTAAAGCTTTTGGAGGACAATGATGAGATTTTTTTATTGCTCGGTTTGATTTTCCTTTACCGATAAAATTGAACAGATACATAGGATACCATAAACTTTTTCTACCACCTACTATCAGTAACGCGACTCTCTAAACAAATGCTTACTTTAAAGACTAATATTGTACCTTTAAGAGGTACTAATATTAATATTTGCAACTGTCCAAAAACACCACGTGACGTGGTGATATGCGGAAGTTAGTGAGCAACTTCTCGATATTTTGGCGAACAACATTTTTGTATTCCGGGTAGCTTATCTGACCACCCTTTGACACCATACCACAAAAGTGTCCACTATAATAGAATTGTGTCAATCTCGGGTCCACTGGGAATACACCTACATTTCGTATGAGCCACGTGGCGCTAACCAATAGACGCAATGGCTCCTATTATAATTCAGTCGGTTTCCTCATCGACAATTCAATTGACTCAGTTGAAGTCGGTACGCTGAATGAGTATTAATGTAAAATGTAGCTCTTATAAGAGTTGTTTTTGTGGTGTTTTTAACCTCCAACGAAAAACGACGGGTATTAGGTGTTTGACGGCATTGTGTATGTGTTGAACACATAAATAATAGGGCTCCGTAATGTAAATTTATCTATCAGTAAGTTTGTCCATGCTAGGGATATTCTGTCGCTTCGGAAAGGAAAATCATCTGTGGGAAAAGAATTATTGTTTGTCTTTTTTTTCTTTAAAAAAACAGTTATGTGTTTGATGGCGTTATATGTATGTGTGTGTCATATATGAATTTGTGTGTGCATGGTCCGATTTAAGTGCGATTTTTTTGTAAGAAAAAACTAAATGAAGGGAAAGGTTTTTAACCAAGTAATATCTTATTTCTTAATCCAGGGAATGTTCTATCTATATACCAAATTTCATCGAAATTCATTCATCCATTTCGCTTTGATTGAGCAACAAACGATCAAACAAACAAACATTCGCATTTATAATATTAGTTAGAAGTTAGATAAGATATTGTAAAGGTTTTAAATAAAATATTTAAAATAATAATATTCTGACTGACGGACCCGAAAATCGTCGCGTAGCCCAAACACATGGAGCAATGTTGATGTTTAATATTTTTTTCTTATTCTTATTAAATAAATGCCTTTGGACATACACACAGCGCCATCTAGTTTCACACTAAGTACCTAAGCTTGTACCAGATCGTTGATAAACTACCCAAATACTTTCTTGTAACTACATATATATACATATCATAAATTCATTCATTTTAACTTTATCATAACTCGCCTACACATGTCCATATTCATTTTCCAAACAAAATGCTCCCAGCGGGATTCGAACCCGCGACCGAGAAACCTAACCACTACACCAAATATTGTCCATGTTTGGTAGGTATTTAAAGTAGTCACTGCGTGGGAAATGAGGATGTCGGTGACGCCAGAGTTCCCATAAAAGTGTAGAATATATGTATAAGTGAACTACGGCTCTATTATTTTCCATTGGACACTATTTGAGCACATTTTTTTTAATCATCAAAAGTCTGAATTCCTCTGTGTATGTAAAAAAAGCGTCATGTATAGATGTAGAAAGTACGATGCTCGGCTGGAGATTCCTACAGGGAGCGATAAAATAAAATAAAAATAAAATATCCTTAGACATATACACAGCGCCATCTAGTTCCACACTAAGGAACTATAAGGCTTGTGTTGTGGATACCAGATGGTTGATATACTATATAAATACATATTTTTTATAAATAAATACTTATTATAAATGATAATTATTATAAATAGAATTCATACAAACATATGCCCCTAGCGGGATTCGAACCCGCAACCTTTTGGTACAGTGGCAAGAGTTGCTAACCACTACACCAAACAGGTCGTCATACTAAAGATGGAAATACACGAGCAGTAGCCACTCAAATGGCGTAAACTCACATACATGACGCCTTTGCCCATTTGAGAACAATTTTTTTCATTATAAAAAATCTGAATTCCTCTGTGTATGTAAAAAAAAAGCGTCATTTATGTGATTTTACGCCATATGATTGGCTATTGCTAGTGTATTTTCATCTTTAGTGCTATCGCTCCCTGTAAGAATCTCCAGCCGAGCATTGTACTTTCTGTCATAGTTTCACTTAGTTCAGAAAAATACCGTAAACAAAAGTATACCGGTTTTTTCTTCATTTTTTTTATTCGACATTTTATCGACACCTATCTACTTTCATCGCCAACCGGACTCAAATCGATTTGACACTCTTACCCGCTCTACCATTACTAACAATTCCTAATCGATTTTGCGGTCTATGAAACTCAGTTTTCCGTTAAAACGCCTTTATTTTCACACAATTGGGTTTAGAATACAATGTGGATAAGTATTTAAATGACAAATGAACACTGGCTACCTACCGAGCATTACTGAGAATTGTCTTCTTTTTTTTAGGTGCCGTGTGAGGTGTTAGATTATTAATAACTAGTTTTTACCCGCGACTTCGGCCGTGTAGAATTAATTCTTTTTTTTTTTATGCATAACGGGTTGGTACTTGACCTCACTCACACCTGATGTTAAGTGAAGATGAGGTCGAAGGTGGAAGCGTACTGATCCGGATACCCCAATACATTTGGGGGACTGGCTATCTTATCTCTGACAACCGGAACACAACAATGCTATTTATTAATATTGCTGCTTGGCGATAGATTTAGATAGGACGGTGGTAGCTAGCCAGGCGGACATTTAAAATGTCCTACCACCAACCAAACCGAGTACTTAAACATGTACCCCGCTGGGGATCGAACCCGCGACCTCCGAATCGTAAACCCAATCTTATTTACATTGAGCCACGGAGACGGTTACTGACAAATGCGTCACTCCATGACTTAAAAGCAATCACACTAAAAATACCTATTCTATAGGAACCAGTCGCTTTTCCGGGATAAATAGTAACCTATATGTTAGTCCAGGTCCAACCAAATTTCAACCAAAACTGTCCGGCCGTTTAGGCGTAAAAACAAATGAAATTGGCGTTTTGTATGAAGAATTTCATTAAGACTGTTTTCTCCATACAAACATTTTTGATTTTTTTGGGAACGGCAAATCCAAATTTAGCTAAAATTTGTGTGTATTATCGGATAACATTAAGTTCAGTATATGCAGCGTTAATTTTTAAAAGTAATCGCTTTATAAAAGTTTCAGCGAATCTAAGAAATGATTATGGGAAGCACATGAAAAGAACGCTGTTCAATTTTTTTTTATTATGTGATTTAGCCCAGAAATTAAAAAATATTTCATGTGAAACCTTGAAATAATATTCATTTTCCAAATAAAAAACAAATTTGGATATAGCTTTGAAAATCGCAGGAATTGGTACATATGATTAACGCTCTAAATTTCATAGGTAAAAACCCAATATTATAGTTCGGAAATTCAGATTTCAGTTGAATGAAGTCTGTTTTAATTTCCAATATATAAAGTGACGACAACGTCAGGTCATACTTTCTAAGTATAAAAAATCTTGACGAACATGCTAACCTATCAACCACAGACTCCAGACTCAAAATAACAGTCGAGGAACATCTGTGAACTCATCAGGATTCAATCAATCAAGTACTCTTATTGCATAAAAATTAAAGAATACCCTTCATATAGCTTAAAAAATTGTACAACCAGGCGGTCTTACATATTAAAATTTCAACCAGACAACCTTTGGGTAAAAAGTAGAATCGCATAAAAGCAAGTAGGTTGTACACCAATGAGTTAAAAGATAATATATAGGATTATAGAACATATGCTCAAAATCTTCTAAACTATTATTGGTTCGTTGAAGGACACGTAACTTGCATAGGGCCAATAGGAATGCAGTATTCCACCTCCCGCATACCTCAGAGTTCACAAAAATGTTCTGAGTTAATTTGAAATTATAATCTAATATAATTATAATTTGTATTATCATTGTGTATATTTTAAATAGGAGTTTCAGGAACGTACATCGGAGTAATGAACTTCGCGACTATGATTTACAGTCTTTGAAATGTCATCATTAGCCCGTAAACTTCCCAATGCAGGGATATACACCTTCCCTCATATTATGAGGGGTATGGGCTATAGTTCACCACGCTGGCCCTATGCGGGTTGGGGACTTCACTCACATGTCTTTGAATTTTTATTTCTCAAGCAGGCAGAGCATTCGGATAGATGCCCATAAGTAATTAAATTTAAAAACTTATTGGTACAAGGCCTGCCTGGGCATCGAAACCGGACCTCCTAAATTGTGAGACCGCGTCTTAACCGCTGAGTCACCGATGCTCGTTGAATAGTAGGTATTTTAATGTATTCATCATCACCAGCATTACACGTCCCACTATTGGGGTACAGCCTTCTCTCACTGGGAGAGGGTATGGGCCATGATCCAACACGCGGGCCCAGTGGGGATTGGTAGATTTGTGAAAGACTAGTGGCCACCTGACATTCAGTGTTTTAAGCCGGCACGAGTATTTATTTGGTGTCGATTCGGATGTATGTCGCTCAAAATTAACATTAATATTCAGAGGTAACACAAAACGCATAGTTCCCAAAAATTTAAATACGTACTGGATTTATATCTTAACAATCCACCTCTCTCTGATTTCAGGACGAAGAGCGAAGAAGAAGATAATGCAAGCAGTCATTCCAATGTTGTTTGGCATGAAGTCGGCCGCAGCCGTTTTGTTCGCAATGGCCGTGGTGACAGTTCTCACTTTGAAGGCATTTGTCGCCAGCAAACTGGCATTGATGGTCACCATCGGCATGGCAGTTAAGAGGCTGTACGAGTCTTATAGTCTTGGGTGAGATTTGTTTTTATTTGTAGGGTAAAGTCACGTTGCGCTCTGTACGACTGACTTACTAGTAGCATGTTGCACATAGGACGGCTATAGCAGTTTTTGTCAACGAAAATTCTAATGTATTGTTTGCCATCTGACGTATTTAACTATATAGATTTATTAGTTCTTGAAGATGATTACTTAAAAGATAAATAAATAAAATAGTTTTTCTATTTTAATAACTTCTCGTGTAAAAAATCGCTAAATAGAGAAAGGATTATTTAAAGAGATCTCAAAGAAGGTTACCTACTGGAAATATGAGAATATTTTTTTAAGTTAGTAATTTTTTGATAGGTTACTAATGTTTTATAAGTAAGAAAATCCTCAATACAATTTAAAAAACTAAAATGAATGTACTGGCGATTGAGTACCGAGCAATAGGTACCATTTAACGAGCTTTTAAAATGAATTCCATTGTCTCGTTTGTTTTTTAGTTACATAAATTACCTTTGGGATCATAATAATATTAAAAATACGACGTAACAAATATTGTGCGAAATCTACAGACGATAAACAGTCGTTGAGCAAAAATGTTAAAAGTATTGAAAATAAATTACGAAAAGTCAAGCGTTCAAAGCCTTTCAATATTTAGACTTTGTAAATGGAAGAAAAAACACTTTGTAACTAGTCACTTTCATTTTCTTTCCGTACAGTCAGCCACATGATAAAAATGTAGAAATAATTAGCAAGTTGTATTTCATAAATCATGTTGCGGAGTGTACTACTAAACATGTTAATGTAAAAATGTTCACATAAATATTATACACATGAAGTCAACATAAAAACTTGGTGGTTAAATATATTTCTTATAAATATTTTTGCATTGCCTTTAATATGTTGTAAATTATGTTGATGATGAATATTTAAATTGTTTTTAAAAACAAGAAGAAATTACTGAACACTTATATAATCATTAATTATAATACATAATAATTTATGTAACACAAATCATTAATGATTTATCACAAACCTTCGAATTAAATGATACAGTTTTTCTAGTAAATTTAGCCACTGTTAATATTTTTTATGTTGACGTTATGAGCACGACTGTACCGACTCTGACACGCACGTACCACGAAAGCAATGTACATAAATATGTACAAGATTTCACTGAACATAACTGACGTGACTCCACAAACCGTTTACTGGAATCGACCGAAAAAAATTGACTCTGACTGTACTGTGACAGTAATAATTGGTAGCTGTATAACGAAATACCTCGGGATATTTCACCGTAACATAATCTTTATAGATGAAGATAATAGAAATGAAAGTGATAATAGACGTGTTTATGAGAGATATATGATCGCGATGTCTGAAGATGGTTGGATTGGTTACGGTAGACTGCACGTCATACCACACAAGGAGTCTGTTACTGGCGTGCCAGCATTTCTTGATATGGTTTGCAGAAATGAAGTTAACCGTAAGTATTAATAAAAATAATAACAAAACAATCAAAAGATGACGTTGATACAAAAAATAAGAAAATATGGTCGCTAAAACTTAAAATCTTTTGCGAATCTTAACGTACTTGTGTTTTGTACTATGCATAAAAAAGATTGTAAAGTATCAAAAACAGTATGACGTAAACACTTCAGAGTAAATCATATAATTATTGAGACAACACGAACCACTACTTACTTTAGTAACTTATTAGTAATCTGTGCCACTACTTTTTAAAATGTCTAAACGTTATTTCATTAGTTCAAATATTCTGTAACATTAATCTATTATTTCATCTGTTGACGAAGTTGCCACCATTGTCCTGTTCTATTAATATTGATGCGAAAGTGTGAATGTTTGTTTCATGGACGCAGTAACGCTTGCACGAATTTGTATGAAATTGATATCTTAATTCAGAAAACTTAGTCAGAGGATAATTATTATTCGATATAAGTAGGCATGGATTATATTCTGAATTATCACATACAATGTTTTTATTTCGAAATTTAAATAAAATGTTTCCTCTAACTGTTAAAATTAAAATGCAAATTACAATAATTCTTCAATTATTTCATACAAGTACATAATTTTTAGCCTGATTAGGATGGTTTTCATTTAGAGCAAATGACGTTTTTAGTTGACAGAAGCAACGAGACTTCGACGCCGACAAACGTATTTTTGGAGGACTTGAACAATGACTTCATTAGACAGGACATTAGACAATACAGCTACCAAAACTAAATCGAGTTTTGTTTACATTCCAGTGTCGGTTTACAAAACCACCCATACCTTTACTCGCAATATCCCATCGATTTTCCGAGCGCCTCATCGCACGCATACTCCGTTAGCGGAGTGAGCCCACAGTTCCCAGAGATGTATAACCCTACCGCTCTGGGTGCACATCCACAAACAGAGTTACTCCAACACAATGATGCAGCAGCTCAGCAGTCGCAACAGGCGCCCACTATACAACTCCTCAACTCTACAAGAGCGTCAGAGAGATGGGACGGTAAGTCTAAACTGCAGAAACTTCTTGAGCCGATAGTCGAAGGTATCAAGAGTTACATAAGCCCCATCGCTAATGTGTTCTACGCTATGCCTGCGACGTTTCGAGGGTTGAACTCGGATGTTACGACGATGAAGACACAGACCGAGGTCGAAGAGCCAGTCAAAAAGCCCAGGGAAATCCTTATGCCGCAGCCTAGGAACATAGCGCAGAGGAAAATGAATTATAGAAAACTTAATTTTAGACTTATGGGTAGACCTAAAAAGTATACGGAATTGAAAATCGATTTAGATAAACTGAAAAAGAATAAGGATTTGCATGATTATATTAAAACAAAGAAATACAAATATAACTACCAACATACTTATTACTATCCGAGAGTAAAGTTTTACGTTAGCCCCAACTATGAATATATTGTTAAACCAAAAAAGAATAGGCTTGTACCTTATAAGAAAGAAGTAACTACAAATATTTCGACAGCAAATATTTTAAACAAGACCTCAGTCAACATAAATGATTGGAAACCCATTGTACTACCAGTTTTAAATTCATCGAATTTCCAAGTAAATGTTACTAAGATTCCATTAAATAAATTTGGTAAAAGCAACAACAAAAAGCGTAAAAGAGTTAAAAGAGACGTAAGTGCAGGTACTGAGATAGTAATACCGCTCTCCAGTAATTCAACCAAAGATGACGATGATTTTAATCTTTTTGGTAGAGGTGTGAATCATTTTTTACAAAAAATTATGGACTCGGATCCTATAACTGCGATGGTAAAACAAGCTAACCGTTACACAAAATCAGTAATTAAACACTCGCTAAAATCTGCAACTCCCCCTCATTATTATTCCATAACATATGATCTGCTCATGATGACTCTTGACGTTATTGATGGGCTTGTAAAGGTACATGAAGCTTTAATTGACTATTTTGCTGGTGATGTCAAGAGTATTTATAAAAAGATAAAGAAGCCGCATGCCCATACTCATAAGAAAAAAAAGAAACCCATCACGTCAGCACATAGTAGTCACAATAAAAATAAGAAGAAGAAGAAAAAGAAGACGCAAACAAAGTCCCAAGATGAAGAATGAAGAATTCCATTAATACGTATTGTCCATAGAATTAAATTCTTTGCGGTGGCTTAATGCCATAACACATTCAATATTTTGATAATGTACCAACAACATATTTTTTGTACTCCTTTTGGAACAGATAGAAATAAATCACTGAAAATAATAATTCAGTTATTAAGTTGCATTTGAAGTGAAGCATTTAGAAGAGCATTTATTTACTTTAGATATTTTTTAGTTCTATAATTCAGCTCTATGGTGGTGGTCTCCTTATCTCTTTCATTAAATAGTAGAAAATCATTTTTGTTATGGTTTGATCTCATGGTGTTAAATATTTTAATTCATAACATCTTTTTATGCTATTAGAACCAGACATCCGGATTTTGTAAATTTATGGGTTCTCATATATTTGTAAATATCAATTGGAATATGTTTTGCTTTATAAGAAGTTATTGGCTCGATAATTACACACTTCCAATTTTTATTAATTTCTTATGAATACAGAAATTACTATTAATGTACTCAACCTAATGTATATTGTAAAATATTTGTTATATTCCTAATTACCTGTTAAATTTAGAAATAATACCTTGTGAGATTGTTTTTATCGTTCTCTAAAACATATTCTATTCTATAAAACGTGTATTGTTTTAAACACTTATTAAATTTAAGGAGGCGACTATACTGCCTGAATCATCATCATCATCTCAACCCGTAAACATCCCACTGCGGGGATATAGGCCCTCCCTCGTATAATGAGGGAGTATGGGTCATAGTCCACCACGCTGGCCCAGTGCGGGTTGGGGACTTTGCCTGAATACAGATTATTAAAAGAACAGTCAGAAAATTATAAATATGGAAGTAAAAAACTCCAGTTACTTATCCTTGTTGCTATCAGCTGATCGATAGACGATTAGAGGCTAGCTGATTGCGGACAGATCTATTATTTTTTTGTATGATTTCAATTGTATAAATGTATTTTATAAATGCATTTATATTGATTTGTATTCGGTATAAGTATTATAGTTGCCTCCTTAAATATAGAACACATGTATATGTTTTTCACCAAATTTATTTCAATATTTTACCCATATCTCACCAAACCCTTCGCTCACTTACTATTTTTTTTGAAAAACATTTCTAACTAGACCTCTATTCAGATTCGAGTAGATCTGTCGTTAAAGTTCAAGACCTGTTTGGAAATAAATATTGTTTTCTAATTTGGCCTTAATACTAAATTTGTTATTAAAATATTTCTCCAAAATAAAAAAAACACACAGGTATAGGAATTTCTATTGTTGGACTTTAAACGTGTTAATGATTATCTACTCTGTTATTTCTTTTAATCATCTACTCTTCTACTCCTCTCTACCTATTTTACTTATAAATGTTGTAATTACGTCCCCCGAATTATACACATTTCTATAAGAGCCATAATTGTCAAGCCAATAACTACTGGCATCACTAATAGTTGGCATATTTGTTTTGATATTTTCAATCGTTAATTATATATCTGTATTGTACAGGATACCGGAGGCATTATGGAACGTCGCGCGCTACTTCAGAATACTATTCGGCCTCCCAGCGATATCGCCACTAAGTCAATCGTCATCGATGACCATGCCAATGTACGTAGTGCCGCAGATGTATGGCCAGATGACCCAGATGGGCCAGATGCCGCAAATGTCGTTACAAATGCCCCAGTGACAGAATTGGACGTTCGATAAGGATCAAGTGGCGTCATTTAGTTACAAATCAAGCTAAATGTCAGATTGCCACGTCAGCTTGGTCCCTTTATGTGATAAGTTAACGTGGCGATCTGACATTTAGCTAAAAATTTTACTCAGTCGCAGTGTTTTAAATTACTGGACTAATTAGTTTTTTTTTTGAATTTTAAACTTTAACGCCACTTTAAAATTAAAATGGATTTCGTGTCCAGTTAATTTAAAGCATTGCGTAGATATTCTGCCCAACTTCATTTCTAATTAAGACTGACTCTTCTAAAGTCTGATTATCCTAAGCGCGAGCCCCGTCGACTTTATTTATTTAAATTATATTAATTTATTTTAAATTTAAGTGTTTTTATAAGGCTTATTTATTCAACAGATTGTAAAATAAAAATACAATTATGAGTGCACGTTGTTTGATTTTACTCTCTTAATATTTTTTTTTAAATTGTGTTATATACTTGGATAACCTGTAAATGTGGTATAAAAACTTAACACAATCCACGTTACTACATTTTATAACAATATACTGTAAAAAAATATTGTTATCAAACTAATATTATAAATGCGAAAGTTTGGATATAAATAAATAATAAATAAATAAAAAAAATATTTCACTCACCACAAATGAGAATGTTACAAAAAGTTGATCTTAATAACTACACATATTACAAGCTCATTTGTGGGAGGCTGGTGCCTGTAAAGGATAAACTAGAATCACAGGTCACCAGGCCCTCAGCCACAGAAGCGGTTAGACCAACCAATTAATATATTTCCTTAAAGTTTGGATGTTTCTTTGTTTGTTTTATCGTTGTTTTTTAGTTGTTCAAACGGCTTAACGGCTGAACGGATATGGATGGGATTCGGTATATAGGTAGTATATACCCTGGATTAAGACATTGGATATTTTTTATCCCGATAATATGAGCAGTTCCCGCGGGATAAACAAATTTCCGCGTTAAAGTTATTCCACGCAGGCAATGCCGCGGGCAGAAAGCTAGTGATATAATAAAATTACAAAATAAATTTCGGAATCTTTGGTTTAATACTGCATAAGAGTCTTATGAACTTTTCTCTAAAAAGGGTCTCACATAAATATAGTGACTATATTACATATTTTCACGACCTTTATCCCAAAGCATTAAAGTTTCAAATATTGATCCAAACATTAAAAGTTTCATACTTAAAACAACATCCACGTTTTACCATTCGCAATATAACTTCTTTTTTTTTATGGACATCGGGTTGGTACTTGACCTCAATCACACCTGATGTTAAGTGAAGATGAGGTCGAAGGTGGAAGCGTACTGACCCGGAAACCCCAACACATTTCGGGGACTTGCTATCGTATCTCTGACAACCGGAACACAACAATCCTATTAACATTGCTGCTTGGCGGCAGATTTAGATAAGATGGTGGTAGCTAGCCACGCGGACATTTAAAAGCCCTACCACCAACCAAACCGAGTACTTAAACATGTACCCCGCTGGGGATCGAACCCGCGACCTCCGAATCGTAAACCCAATGTTGTTTACATTGAGCCACAGAGGCGGTTAAGTACAGTAATGCACACGTACAAGGGAGTGCGCCCATCGCCTTTCACAAAACTCTTAATATTTTTTAGTGGAAAGTCCCTTAGTCCCCTTTTACGACACCCACGGGAGACGGGTTAGTTCTATTCCTTTTACGTGTTCATACGGCACATCTATATTAACATCAATTTCAAAATTAGTTTTGACAAATTTACTACCGCGTTCACGTTTACGTGACGTTTTGTATGAAGAAATGTGCAGCGCCTCTAGCGGATAGTTTGCAAAACTATTTTTTTCATAGATACTTTTTGCGTAAACGCGAACGCGATGGTAAAGTTAAAAACGAGACAAAACTCGCACTCAGGTCACTTCTTCGTGAAACCACCACCTGTCCCGCTAGGGCACGAAATTCGCACTATGGGAAAAACAGAAAATTTTCAAACGCGATGTTTTTTTCCCGAATTTCGTCTTTTTTATGATTCCATCGGATTGGGGAGCATTTTTTGTTTTTTTTTTTAATGCACGACGGGTTCATACTTGACCTCAATCACACCTGATGTGAAGTGAAGATGAAGTCGAAGGTGGAAGCTGACCCGGAAACCCCAACACATTTGGGGGACTGGCTATCTTATCTCTGACAGCTGGGACACAACAATGCTATTAACATTGCTGCTTGGTGGCAGGTTTAGATAAGATGGTGGTAGCTAGCCAGGTGGACATTTTAAAATGCCCTTACCACCAACCAATACGAGGACTTAAACATGTACCCCGCTGGGGATCGAACCCGCGACGTCCGAATCGTAAACCCAATGTTGTTTATATTGAGCCACAATTGTTGTCCAGGTTACTTTTTCGTGAAAACTCCCCCAGACTCGCTAGAGACCCAAATCGACACTAGAAAGAAAGAAAGAAAGAAAAGTATTTATTGCCAACAAATACAGAAAATTTCGTAAGGTATAACATTTTCCATAATTAAATGTATGTACCTATTTGTGGCAAAGGGATTGGGCGTCAGCATAGCGGCTCTCGTTAAGGTATTGCTCAAAACGCACGCCACAGTTGATGCAGTTAATGTAATTTTTTATGGTATTATGAGGCATTTCCGGACAGGTAATCGGTAACGCAGACTACGTGATCCCCCACACATTAAAGCATTGTAAAAGAGTTAGTTCGTTTTGTTAATTAGTATTTCCTTTTTTCCAGTAATATTTTATTTCTTTAATTTTTTAGTTTTAGTTTAATATTTTTTTTTAATTTCTTTAGTTTATTAATTTGTCTTTTTTTTTCGTTTTAGGATTGTATTACAGTTACTTAAATGAATCCTTTGGAGCTGTTTTGGCACGTAATTTTAATATTTGGAACTATGCAGTAACCATTTCCGACGAAGAGCAAGCTATTGGAGCCGTCAAGGCTTGGCTTTTATTACCTAGGCGCACACCCATTTGCCCAACATGTGGTCGCCCAGTAAATGGGGAGCAGCACCGAGAGTTGTTGGGGTTCAGATGGCGATGCAGGAGAGCAGGTTGCAGCGTCATCATATCACCTCTCAAGTAAACTGTGGCGTTTTCGCCTCAGGTAGGTAGGTTAGGGGTTCCCAATAAAAGATGTGGTAAGTTCCAACCTTTATTGAAGCCTTCAATTTCACTGACCGCCACAACGTCTCGAGAGCAATATTAAGGGGGATCACTGGCCTGAAGGTCTTCGTTCTTCATGGCAGGAAGCGTCCACAGCTCCGGTCGATAGGGTGTGGTGGCCGTGAGGTTAGGGTCCTCCACGGTCGCCTCAGCAGGGGTAGCAGGTGCCCTCTCAGCAAGGTTATTAGTGCCCGATAGGCTTTTTAGATAAGCTGGGATCCTGGAAGCAGGAGGTATAGGTGTGAGGCCGGAGTAGGAGCTTCCAAGACTTGTGCGTCAGCAGCTCCAGGTCCAGTGAACCCGACCGTTACAATTTGAATTCAAATTGCAATTGCATAGGCAAGCAGCACAAGCCTACACGTAGAACACCTTACATTCTAGTACTAAAAGCGTAAGGGATTAATATTGAACTCACCCTAGAGGAATCCAAAACACTAAATAGTTAGCTGGTAGAAAATAATCAGATGACCTTCCACCGAAGGACACAGCTGTCGCTCTGTACTGTTTAAACGCGAGTGCCGAGAGAAAACCGAAGGAAGCCGATTAGACCCGATCGTTAGTCTTCGGAATTCGATCGTGTACTAGCGTACCGTGTCCGCAGCGTCATACGAAGCGAGGAATGAAAACCCCTGCGCGCGCGTCGATTATTTATGCCTAGATTAGAGGTTCCGTATAGTAAATACTGTTATTTATTAATTTCGATCTACTGGTTACAATTATTTTCTCATTTTATATCGCACTTAAACTCCACAACGCTACAAAACCTTCTTTGAGAGGAGTAACGTATCAATATTAAACGTCACACAAGCAGCCCAAAGACAAAGTTACAAAAAACACCGCAATAAAAGTTTACCATTTTTTGCGTCAGGTGTGCGAAGTAGCTGATGCGCATGATCGGGAGATGATATGAGGAAGCAATGACATCGTGGAAGTGGATGAGACGCATCTACATACTAACAAATACCATAGAGGGCGCCTAGTACAGCGGCAAACTTGGTGCTTCCGCTGCATTAGCCGATTAACCAAGAAAATACACATTGAGTTGATCTCGAACAAGAATCGCACAACCCTTGATCCTAACATTGCGGCAAACGTAAGATCTGGCTCCTACATTATGTTAGACCAACACCGAGTCTATATAGGCGTCCACTTGCGTATCGGAATGGCTGGGCACTACACCGTTACCGCACAGCCGCAATTCGTCGCTGGGTTTCTGTGTCAAGGTACCAAGAACCTGCACTCTCTTTTTTTCTCAGAATGTCCTATGATAACCTATTATTAATTTGATTTGCATGTACCTAAATTAATAATAAAATAGCATAATAGCTTCTAACCCCATCACACTCCACATCACGAATATTAGTGTAACTTTTGAACGCCACTGTAAAGGGAAAATTCATTGTGGAAGTTTTAAATTTAGGTTATAGAATTCAAATATATACACTATATTAATTCTGAGCACGCACGTGCGTTACTCCTCCAACTCCACTAAGCGCCTACAAAATTATATGTAGCAAATACATATGCGAGTAGATTGAATGGTATTATTACGCAGGAGTTCCTAATGCATCTCAGTGCAGTGACTTTGAATTTATAAAGAAAGAAGTTGATCCAACCCTTCTTTTTCTGAAGATATTATTAACCAAATTAACACCAAAACATATTTATAGAGTTGCACGTTTCAACGGCGATGGGCTCACTCATTATCACTTATGCATTTTAGTATATTTCGAAAGGTGAAGCGTAGCGTTTCAAGCATTCAATTCTTAGTGAAATTAAAATACCTACGTATAAATTGACTTCATAGTTTTGGATTGTGCCTCACGTGGTAACAAAGTCTATTAGTATAGTGCAGTTCCCAAAACTGTATATCCAATATTATAGTACCTACATAGTAATTAGGTACGATTTATTGCACTACTCAAATTACACAAATAATGAACAAAGACAAAAGCTTAAATTCTTTTTCTAAAGTAAAGTGTATAGATTCACAATGACGTTGACTTGGATTACTCAATATTTTATAATTTTAAGTCTCCAAAAATTAACCAGTATTTGGTACGTCTCTTAATATGTGCTGCAAATGGGCTACCTGGAGGCTGATCGCGCCAAGTTTCAACGGTATTACCAAAGCTAAACCATACCCAAAAACGTTGCACATTTCGTGTCGCTTTAATACTCGTAGTTAGCTCTAAATATTTTTGGTATGGTTTTACTTTGGTAACGTCAACGATGTAATCGTTCACAATAAAAGCAAGATACCATTTTTTACATTAGCTAAACCAAAACAATGTTACGTTTGAACGATAAAATTAAAATAGCACGATTGATCTCAAAAATTGGAAGTGATTGTCCACAACTTGTACTAGGCTAACATAACCAAGCGAAAGTCACCTCCCGTAAGCATCAACCGCGATCCACTCTACACAGAAGGCGGGAAAATTTTATGAGCTACCAACCTATCCAAATAAAGAACACCTTTCTCCTTAATTTCTTCGTTGTAATGATAAAATATTGACTCTACCTACAGTCGCTCATTAACCAGTGGAAGAAACCCCAAAAATACCCGTTTTCCAATTCCGTCCCGAAATAACATTCCCACCGCATTAATTAAACAAACGAGAATTAAACACGCAATTAAAATGAACAGAGATCACAAAACGCGACGAAATTAGTTATGTTTGCTTTCAACTCGAATTGTTCTGTTAGTATAAATTAATTACTTTTTGAAGAATTGACGAAGAATCTTTACGTGTGTGTGGTTTCAGTACCCAGATAGAAGTTATGACATTATTACATGCCTTAAATCCCGCTAAATAAATTAAATGGGTTCGAATCCCGCTAGGGGCGTTTGTATGATGAATACGGACATGTGTATCCGAGTTATGGATGTTTTCATTTATAATAAGTACCTATTTATTTACAAAAAAATATGTATTTATGTAGTATATCAACCATCTGGTATCTACAAAACAAGCCTGTAAGTTGCTTAATGTGGAACTAGATGGCGCTGTGTACTTCTCCAAGGATATTTATTTATTTGTTATTTATTTATTAAATATATTTTTATTATTATTATTATTAACCGATGTTAAGTAAAGATGAGGCCAAAGGTGGAAGCCTTACTCAATTTATTATTATATAAACTAGCAAAATTACAATGCTATCTGTATTAAATAACATAGTGGTAGCTTGTAATACGGACATTGTAAATGCCCTACCACTATCCAAATAACACCCTTATTGTGTTACTTCAATAAGAATTAGGTGCATCGCCAACTCCTTAGTCATTGGTCAAATTTGAAAATTGCCTTACTATTGGTCGACATAGGCAATTGGTAATACAATCCATTCTCATTAAACTTAGACAATAAGGGTCATCATCACCTTATAAATCAGCTACAATTCGGCCATTGCTGAACATACCGCTTCGTCTAAACCGATGATAAAGTATCGGCGAAAAAAATTGGCCCGATTGACGGATCTATTGAAAGTCTGACGTTGGCGGACACCAATCTGCGTGATATGAAAAACAATAACGGCTTGTAAATTCACCAACATCCTCTTGATCATGTGAATAACCGCTTCCAATCGGTCGCTCAGGAAATCTATGGTATAGAGTACCATAGATTTCCTGAGCGACCGATTGGAAGCGGTCAGTAACTAGCGACGCTGCTCTTACCGGTGCGTGGTCTCCACTCGAGAGCTTACAGGACTTACTAATCCGCTTGGCTATGTTGGTGACTTTCGTTATTCTACAGATTGCTTCATTCTTGATTCGATCACTTTATCCTCTCCATAGCTCGTTGCGTGACCTTGAGTTTTCTCATGAGATCCATCTGTGACCATGTGGTTTCCATCAGATTGGAATAGAAATTGCTTACTGTGGGTGATGTAAAAGGCCATAAATGGATAGGAAGAGGGTTTTTGGTATCTTGACACAGAGGTCTGTCGGAGTCCGTCAGAGGTCAACCCCCGCTCTCCTATGTACAACAGACAATAAGGGTACTGAGTATTAATACACCCCGCTGGGAATCGAATGTTGATTACGTCCTCTGCTTTCGAAATTGCCTACTTAAGTCGTTTAGAATTGTGTCGTTATGTAGGATTCAATAGTAAATCCCCTACTCGCCGTTCAAGATACTACCGGGAAGATATGGACTATGTCTTCCGTCTGCGACATTGTCTGGAATTACTTTATGGTAAACCTTTTAGGATTAACAATGTCCTTCTTCAGGTCTCAGGTTACCTCTCTGTTAAATTTTAGTACGATCAGTCCAAAGGTTTAGCCATGAAAAGTTAAGAAACAAGCAGATAGAGTTTTTTTTAATATCTATGCACATACACACAGCGCCATCTAGTTCCACACTAAGCAACTAGGCTTGTATTATAGATACCAGATGGTTGATAAACTTCACAAATACATTTTTTTTTGTAACTAAATACACATATAAATGAAAAACATCCATAACTCGGGAACACATATCTGTATACATCATACAAACATATGCCCCTAGCGGTAATCGAACCCGCGACCTTTTGGTATAGCAGCAGAGTTTCTAACCACTACACCAAACGTTGCTTTAGCATTGTGAATGTAGCTAAAACTCTATTATACGTTCATAGGATTAGGATCAGGTTGGGATTGAATCATACTTAATCTAAAGAAAACCAAGGTCTCAAATATGTTATGCACGATTTTATAGTCTTCAAAATTTTTAAATGCCTGCTTAACAAGGTCTCGCTGCTGTGAATTTAGTGCTTAAGGCTTTAAAAATTTGATTTTAGGCCCAAATGTTTGAAAGGCAAAAAATTAAACCGACAGATTGCTATATTGAAACACACACGTCCTACAAAACGTCTAAACCGATAATAAAATATCGGCGAAAAAAATTGGCCCGATTGACGGATCTATTGAAAGTCTGACGTTGGCGGACACCAATCTGCGTGATATGAAAAACAATAACGGCTTGTAAATTCACCAACATTCTCTTGATCATGTGAATTTCGGTATTTTATAAGCAAATATTGGTGGACTGGTTGTATTACATTCAATTACAATAAATTTAATAAAACCACAAAATAAGGAATATTTTACTATTTTATAAAATTTTAACAATGACATGATTTCAGCTGTACTTCTTTCCCTCGATGCTCCTCTTCCAGTGCCTCCAGTCGTGATGATAGTCAGTGAAGATCTCGTACGTGATGTTCTTCTTCTGAAGATAAACAGAAAGTTTTGAATATAGTTTTACGTAGAACATAGACGCATAAGTAGTAGTAGACCGAGCATAACGATTAAAGAATATACCTCGTTTCCATACAAAAGTATGAGCCATGTTCCAGTTGAATGTGTTCATTTCATTCTCAAAATAAGCTTACAGCATTATAGTGCAGAATATAATTAAAAGCAGTAATTTTGTAAAACACTTCTTTATTTTTTTTTATAAATTATTTTAATTTTTTTTTTGTTAAATATCTTTGCACAAACACACAGCGCCATTTAGGTCCACAGTAAGCATCTAGACTTGTGTTATGGATACCAGATGGTTGATAAACTACACAAATACATTTTTTTTGTAAATAAATACATGTAGCTATAAATGAAAAACATCCATAACTCGGGAACACGTCTGTATTAATTTTTTATTTATTTATTTATTTATTCATCATACAAACATTTTTTTTTATGCACAACTGGTTGGTACTTGACCTCAATCACACCTGATGTTAAGTGAAGATGAGGTCGAAGGTGGAAGCGTACTGACCCGGAAACCCCAACACATTTAGGGGACTGGCTATCTTATCTCTGATAACCGGAACACACCAATGCTATTAACATTGCTTAACATTATGCCCCTAACGGGATTCGAACCCGCGACCATTTGGTATAGTAGCAGAGTTTCTAACCACACACCAAACAGATCGTGTTTATGAGAATCAGATGTCTATAAAAGGATAAACCTGTATTACAGATCACCAATACTAACAGTATGACAGATGCGATAAACGTTTATGTCACGTTCGATTTTTGTCGATTATACAAAGTAAACCATTCTAGAACGACCTAAAGTATGGAAGCCCAACAATTTCGGGTAGTGACTTCACTAGTGATTACGAACAACTTTCCACTAGGAACCATTGCCGAATTCAGCCGAAAATTGATGGATTTCCATAGTAAAGGTGGTTTCAGAATGATTTACTTTGTATGGGTAAATGACATTTTTCTAATCGAATTCGACTATGGTTCCTTAGAGAAAGTTTTTCGTAATCAAGAGTGGCGTCACCAGTTAATGGGAATTACACGAATTCAAATTCACCCTGTATTCTATGAATGAATTCATAGAATACAGGGTGAATATGTAATATACTATGAATGAATTCATGGAAATATACAAGCCAATATACAATGTGTTTGTCTACCTATGTATAATAAGAAGCATTATAAATGTGATATGGGTGGTACTTCTAACCCGTTAAGGCTCAGTACTACATCCAAAATCATCGACAAAAAAAATAATATGGGGGGTGAAAACATATCCGGGAAAACATAAAAAAAGAGATTTTAAATCACAAAATAATTAAGTAATAATTTTTTTTTCTTACCAAAATAATCTCAAACATACAAAACAAAGTAATTGATTAGTTAGCCAGTATCATTAGGTACCGTTTGCCATTTTTTTCATGTTTCTACGACGTATGAAACCTTTGATATCGCATAAAGTATCGAGCGCACCGCAGTACATTGAAAATAAAATAAAAATGGTCATAAATTTAGGGGGAAGGGGGCTGGACCCCCCATATTATTTTTTTTGTCGATGGATTTGGATGTAGTATTTAGCCTTAACGGGTTAGAAGTACCACCCCTATCACATTGTATACATACATGGTGAAATTTACTTAATGTAATTCGTGTTTCATGGTGACTCCACTCGTAATTACGAACAATTTTCCACAAGGAACCATAGTCGAATTCGATTAGAAACATTTCGATTACCCATACAAAGTAAACCATGCTGACACCACCTTTGTATGGAATTCCAAAAATTTTCGGTTGAATTCGGCTATGGCTGCTAGTGGATAGTTGTTCATAATTAGTAGTAGAGTCACCCGTAAACAGGTATTACACGAATTAAATTTCACCCTGTATAAATAAAGATAACGTCAAAACTATTTTAAAAAACCATTTTATGAAAAATAACGATATAAACGACATTTTGTAACCAAGTCATATAATACATTGTATACTAACCCTCTTATTCATAAAAAAACGCTTTATAAGCCTAAAGTAAGTTAAAGTATGTTTTATCACTTTCTTTCTTTACGACATTTCCTTATGAACGACAGAGACAAAACATACTTTAACTAATCGTTTGTAAATTTTTATGAATAAGACGGCAACAAAATTGTATTGTGAACTCACTGATGAGGTTTCCGTAAGATGGATATACAAATCTTTGTAATTTTTATTTGTGTTTTTTTTTATTTAATCAATAAATTAAAAAATATGTATATTATTTTTTCTGCGTTTGTATGTATTTAATGTGTCTGTCAGTATGTCAAATAAACGTTTTCTATTCTATTCAATATTTATTTAAAATACGTCTCGTAGTTTACATAAGCTACATGGAGTACGTGTCGCGTCGCCTCTTGCATAAGCATATTAATGTTTGGTCAGCCACTATTTGTAAGTCTGTGCCTCTGAAGTACGGGCATGTCCGTGCCACTATTGATCTTAACTGTCCATTTCGCACCAGTGAATAATTCCTGCTCATTACACAGGCCTCCCGTGCTGATCCTTGCATTCGAATTAGCGACAGGCGACTGTTACTGTTGGTTATCATTCGATTATTATGAGGCGAGTAAATCGACACTTATACAATTGCGTAATCAATTCATTCATCATCGCTGCAATCGAATGGTAATCAACCATATGATAAATGGTAATAATATCGGACGCAATTAATTCTGGAACAGGTGGCTACGTCGGCCTATATGTACATGGGCGACATGGGACACACCGACCTGACAGGTGGCCATTTGTATTATCACGAAATCATCGATTTGCGCTAGTCCACAATTCTCTAATCGGCTTGTAACAGTCCACTATTCGACACAAGTCTCTCCCATGGCGCGATTTGCATCGAATATTTTGCCCTAATAGCCATAGCAATACACTGTCTTGGTCATTGTGTTACAATATGACAAGGACGGACAACGCATTAACGTCATGAACGATTACAATTCCCAAAGCATTTGAGTTGGTATATTTTTGAAACTCCCCATGAATGACGTTGCTGCCCATAATGGTGACTATCGTACTCATCCAGATATTTATTCATGATCATCTCAGCCACAGGACGTCCACTGCTGAACATAGGCCTTCCCCATAGAACTCCAGAGTAACCGCTTGGAAGCGGCCTGAATGCAGCGACTTCCCGCGACCTTCATCAGGTCGTCTGTCTACCTAGTGACGTCCTACGCTGCATTAGCCGGTGCGTGGTCTCCACTCGAGAACTTTAATGCCCCACCTGCCATCAGCTCTTCGAGCTATGCCAATGACTTTGTGAGTTCTTCCTTCCTGATTCGATCACGTAGTGAAACGCCGAGCATCGCTCTCTCCATAGCTTGTTTAGTGACTTTGAGCTTTCTTATGAGGCCCATAGTGAGACACCACGTTTCAGTGCAATAAATCATCACTGGTAACACACATTGATCATCACTGGTAACGCACGTTGATCGTCACTGGTAACACACATTTCGTCTAGCCCTCAGATATTTTGGACGAGAAGACGTTGAGCAGTTTTTGCCGATTTTGTTATTATTCCATTTATGGCACATTTTTAAATCTATCACATAAATCCTTTGTGATAGGCGAACAATGAAATTCGCTGTTTATAACTCCCATTGTAACGATTTCGGTTGTATGTGAAATTGAACCCAAACATCACTTCACACATAACCTTATTTTCGAATAATATCAAAGGGTACGCAAATAGAATCCAATAAATCCAGGTGAGAGGATTATATTGAATTGTTTGTAACGGTTCGGACTGGAATTCCATTATTTTCTATTCCATTTTCAAAGGCGATTTTTTTGACATGATTTTAGGTCGGGAATTGTCCAATGGATGAAGGCAGTTGCTAACTAAATCCATAAGCTGGATTATTTCTCTAAGATGAAACCTCTAAAATGATCACTAACTAAATCTGCCTATTGTTTTCCGAAGCTGTTCTATTGGAGTAATCGAAGTATATACATGATAGTAATGCACATCAAAAATGAAGTATTTACAAGAAATAAAAAAAATTAAATAGAATATTCTATTCGATGATTTCAAAGTCGCCCATTCCTTGGTGGCAGCAACTACTCTACTAAGACTGAGCTTCAGCAAATCTGCTGAGTCCCTAACTTTTACAGTGTCATGTTAACGTATTTTCTTTGTTATTTACTTGTTATAATAACTTTATGGTGAACACAAAATATGTTATATGTATTTATTATTAGCGTTCCGCCCGCGGCTTCGCCTGCGTGGAATTACTTTATCGCGGAAATTTGTTTATCCCGCGAGAACTACTCATTTTATCGGGATAAATATCCTATGTCTTAATCCAGAGTATATATATATTGGATGAAGCTTGGTATATACCAAGCTTCATCCAATCCGTTCATCCGTTTCGCCGTGATTCAGCAACAAATAATTGATAGAATATTATAGAATTTCTCTTTTTCAGGGTTCTGTAATAAACAAGAAACCCTATAGTTGCGCCATGTTCGTCTATCTGTTAGTCCGAGGCTTAGCTCAGAGGCTCTTAGTAATAAAAAGCAGTAATTTGGCATGTGTATAATATTAATAGTGACGTTTTCATGTGATAATTTTATCCTATGAAATAAAATATTTTGATTTGTTTTGATACTATTATGTGTATGTAGGTTTATAACATATTATGTTTTATGTTACGTATTTATATCGCAGTAAATAGGTTAAATAGTATTATGTTTAATGTAAGTCTATTATTTGGTTATCTTTTCTTTTTATTTGTTTTATTATTCGTTGTAGTATTTTTCATTTGCACATAATTTGCTGCTAAACTCCAAATTTACTCCGTTTTCTACTTTAATGCTCCGTTTGGCTGGAAGGGATCTCTTAAAGCGATAAGTCCACCTTTTACACATGACCTATTGCAAACAATAGGTCATGTGTAAAAGGTGGAAAGGAGTACAAATACTCTGTTATATGTAATTTTTTTGGTGCAATAAAGAATAATAAATTGAACATTTAGTAAACCCCTGAAAGACAATGATACCATCAAACTACACCAGAAAACTGTATTAAAATCTGAAAATCTTCGCAATGACTTACTTCCTCTGTCTATAATAAACATGACTAGGTGGTGGTGGGTGGTCAGTGTCAACAACCAACATAAGTGTCCCGTTGAACACTCGATACCTCGGTATTTGTATAAATTGTATCTGTATACCTATACATAGGTACATGGTGGGGGGTAAGCATGGACCACCTACTTCCACTTGCTACGATCCTGACGTACCACTTTTGCTTCATTCACTCTCATAATGTTGTTTCTTGACGTCTTGACGTTTTTAAGACGTCCTCAATTTGATCATGGTACGTTCGCCATGGTCATCCCCTGTCCACCATCCACATTCGCTTCGTATATCTCTTTCGTTACTCTTCTTTCGTTCATCCTCTCCACATGACCAAACCATCTCAGCATACCTTATTCAATCTTTGTCACTGCGTCTTCTTTCACACTGCATAACTCCCTAATTACACTCTTCCTGTATTTATTATTACATTATATCTGAATGTAAATAGGTACGTTGTGGATTTACCATAAACAAAGAAAAGTGATACACACACACCATAACCTATCCCTGAAGGTACAAACTGTGCCTAAAATGTGACAATAAATTCCCTTATCTCATCCAAAAGGATTTTACCGAAATTGCATCAATTTTTCAAGGGTATGATGAATGCTTATCCGTATTACAATCTGGGTAGACACAAATCTACATCCTCTGACAAATCACTTTGTGTATTAATCCTATGTTATGTATTTTAGACCTTTAGTTTTTGCAGTTCCTTGCCTCATTTAGGGAAAACGGAACCCCTTTAGGTTATAGGACCATTTTGTTGTCCGTCTGTCTGTATGTTAAAGTTCATTTTTAAAAGACTTTAATCAAAATAAAAAACCGGCGAAGTGCGTGTCGGACCTCGCGCAGTGTAGGGTTCCGTACTTGCCCTTACAATATGCGGATTTAGAAGGATGCTTTTTGTTGTTGTTACCTTGTAAAACCCACATACATTGACGACCGGTGTAGAGGATAGTGACCCTATAATCGAAACCAACGGTTGCGGGTTCGAATCCCGCTAGGGGTAAATATTTGTGTGTTGAATATGAACATGTATTTCCTAGTCATGGATGTTTATGTAAATATTTATGTATATCCGTTATCGAGCATCCATAGTACAAAGCTTTGCTTATGGGGCGAGATGATTGGTGCAAATGTGCTAAACATTTTTTTTGCACCACGGGATGGTACTTGACCTCAATCACACCTGATGTTAAGTGAAGATGAGGTCGAAGGTGGAAGCGTACTGACCCGGAAATCCCAACACATTTGGGAGACTGGCTATCTTATCTCTGAAAACCGGAACACAACAATGCTATTAACATTGCTGCTTGGCGGCAGATTTAGATAAGAAGGTGGTAGCTAGCCAGGCGGACATTTAAAATGCCCTACCACCAACCAAACCGAGTACTTAAACATGTACCCCGCTGGGGATCGAACCCGCGACCTCCGAATCGTAAACCTAATGTTGTTTACATTGAGCCATGGAGGCGGTATTTGTATCACGTGCCAGATTCATTAAAAATTTCCAAAAATTTGCCTCAGTGGTTGTACACCAACTAAACTAAAACCAGTTTTGGAGTGGTGCCGCCGCATCGTACTGTTCCAGGCAGAAAGAGACAGTACTACTTTAAAACTGGTTTTAGTTTAGTTGGTGTACATCCGAATCGACACCAGTGTCAAAAATCGCATTGTTTTTTAAATAAATGCTTAATTTCAAATGTTGCGTTTTATTGTAGTTTAGTATAAGTTATGTTATATAGTTATATACATTGTTGTCTAGAATTCCTGGTTATTACGGCCCGCAAGGTGTGTGGCCCATACGACCATGTGGCCCAGAGAAAAAACAGGTTGAGTATGGCTGATTTAAATGATAATATCTTAGATTAATGATTGGTCTCCGCGCCGCTACGACTAGATACCGTCGGCGTACTCGAAAAATGCGGCAACAAATACTACGCCGTATTCGGCGTACCCGCGCCAGTCACCAAACAAACAAATTTCAAATTTTGGTTTAAGATTGAAGCAAAATGCCGGTTTGCGTAGTCAAACTATGTAATAACAATACTACAAAAAACAAGAAAGATACTGGCATCACATACCATCAGTAAGTACTGTATAAATCTACACACTACAATATTGAGTTGCCGCATTCAGGAACCTGTTTTTTCTTCATAGTGCGGTATCTAGTCGTAGCGGCGCGGAGACCAATCATTAATCTATGGATAATATACTAATCCCTTGGGATTTTCTAAATTTTCAATTCATAGTTATTAGACTCATATATCTTGCTTATAGGAAGAACTCGTGACGCACTCGCATTCGCTATTCGTTCGATTAGCGAAGTTAAGCAATGTCTGGCGCGGTCACTGCTTGGATGGGAGGCCACTAGTGGCATTTTAAACGAGTATTCAATAGTCGATCCCGGTTGTTTCCAATTGAAGGCAGTCGTTGAGACAAGTCGGTGGCCTGGCCACTAATCTGACACAAATCCGTCAGTCTGTGCTAGGCACGCGTGGTGGATTATGGCCCCTCTCCTGCAGTGCCCTAATAATTTGCACATGTAAAGCTGATGCTTGATATTTCTGCTGATGAGTTTCATTAGAATCGGTATAGTCACTTTAAGATTTTGAACTTTAAAGTCTTTATGAAACGCCATGAGGCATACGCTTTGACTGTTCCTTATACACAGGGTGTAAAGGTAAGTAGTAATTAAAAAAGTGCCTTTAATTGGTGTTCATACTGACAGTTCCCACAAAACTATGGTTTTGTTTAATATTTTTTAGAATTTAGTGTTAATATATTGCTTCGTATTTGATTTATAAATATAATGAAAAATGCAATATAAAAATAATAACTTTTGTAAAATTTTATCAATTTTCTCTATGGAAGTCCTCAGTAATAATGATATAAAACAATAAGTCAGTGCTTAAGGGTTAAGTCTTAAATCAAGTATATAGTGTTACGTACTAGAGTATCATTAGCTCAAGAAATTTTATGACTCAGAAATTTATTTTTATTTAAAAAATAAAATTTGTTTAGTAGTTCTTTTATAATTCTCTATTGAATCTATGTTTTTACAAATTTCCGGGCTTAATGAATGTAGAATATCCGGTTTTTCACCATAAGGAAAAAAATAAGGCATATTAGGTAAGTGAGAAAGAAGTTTTGACATAGGTAGTTTAATGTTTCTTTTTTTCAAAAACGCCCGCGCCGACCTATTTTTAATATGCGACTGGCAGGATCCGTAGGGTTCCCATCATGCGAATTTATTTAGAACTCATACTTTCTCCAAGTTTTCTTTTGTTTATTTAATTTAATGATGTAATTATGTGGAATAGGTTACAAACGCGACCAACAAATGACACAATTAAAGCTTTATTCGATGATAGTTTTGAAAAACAAAAACTATACCTATGCCAATACGTTCTATTTCACTTACCTAATATGCCCAATTTTTTCCCTTGCGGTAAAAAATTCATCCGGTATATTTAATTACTTAAGTTACACTAAATGTTGTACACCAGGTATAGTAAACACTAGGTCAGGGTTAGGTTTAGTTAATAATAAGCACGTTAGCGATCAACTCATTTAATCAACAATAAATAATCGTTAGCAATAATTCAATAAATTAATAAATATTAATATATATTAATCAACTCGCTTTACTCAGGCAAATGCTCAGTTATTTTGTTATTAAATGCGATATCAGCATCGTTGTACAAGTTAGTACAAGTTAAATATCTTAGGTTAAACAAATAAATAGTGTTATTTACATTTATTTGTGTGGGTGGTTAACTTATATAAATACTCTTTGGGAATTATTTTTTTTAATTAAAAAGTTGACAGTCTGCATTATTTTTCTCAATTCACATGACAATTTTTGACAATTTGAATTCGATTCAATTGTGTCCATTTTAGATCATTTTGCTGTCAACTTTGAAATTAATAAACTGCGACCACACTCACGACTAAAATCGCGACGACGCGACACGACTTTTTTGTCGTACGGTATAACTTTTTTTTTCTTTTTCTGGTAAGTGTAGCGGCAGTGCGTTGTTAATTATTCAGTCATGTTGAGGCAAGTCCGTAACCATATCGCCATACTCCATCATGTCTCAGACACCGCTATGATCTACTCCTTTTTGATGATAGCCTGAAAAGTATTCGAACATTGTACCTTTTTTACATAAATGCACATGCGACAGTTGTCAAATACTGTAAGCCTGATAGATCATCAAACATTCCTGATTTTCTGCAACCATCTTTATATGTTAACGATATGCTGCTATAACAATCATAAAAATTAAAGTTATATTACGTCTGGTTCATTAGTCGTCAATAAATCTTTTGAGATCGTGACCATTTTAAACAACAAAAATATACTGTGTACTTTTCTGACACCATCTTTCAATATAAAATTTATATTATCAATAAATCTTTGTCATAACGTAAGTGACAAGTGTAAACTTACAAGCTACAGCGAAGATAATGAAAACAAGGCTGCTGTGTTCAAGGAGTATAGTGCTAATAGTAGATAAAATAACGAAAAAAAAATGCGATTTAACATCAAGGATGGACATTCGTTAGAGTAATACAATGTTATGAAAGAATTGATAGAAATTCATACACACAAGACACAAGTGTTCGAAGATAATAGATAAAATAGAGCCAATTATCTACGTCTACATCATATTATCTTTTCGACAATATATCAATTTCTAAATTCAGAAGACAATGCAATACTTAAAAGTTTTCTACTGCTACAATACAACTACGTAATAACTATTCTAATTGTATCGAACTTAAGAATTCTACATCTAACTTAAACGAAGACTTACTAATCAAACAATGAGATAAACTACTTAGCTACAAACCTAAAGTATACGGTCAAGGTAAACTGAACATCACGCATTCAATAGCAAAAAGAACTACTTAAGTGAAAAATTTTCAAATACTCACATGTGTGAAACGTCCGTATGTGTGTGTTAGATGTTTACAACGTTAGATCTACCAGTTTCTTCCTTCGGCCGTACCCTAACAAAATAAATGTCAATATTCCATAGATCTGTGGCATTAAAAAAGCAATAGGCGATGAAATACAAATATGTGTTGAAAAATCCTAAATCCTTACGTGTCTGAATATGAAACGTATTGCATTAGGAATTCAGAATAATATTTTAACATAAAATCAGAAATATATTTTCTCTAAAATATAGCTCCTACAATACAGCGTTCAGTTTAAAGAATCCTATTAACTGACAAAATGTAAGATTGTTCTGAAAGAACTAAAATACACGTAACTCAACTGTTTTCATTTGTAAATTTTGATATTAATAATTGGTTCCATAATAAAAGTCAGCAAGTCTAAACCACTGCTGAAAATATCTTAATTGTCATAATTTCATTAAGAAGATCAAAATTCTTGACATCGTTAATAGATTGTACTTATTTTTAATTAGAAAATATTGTGACCCATAAAACAAAATATTGTAGCTAAATAATGTTAGCCATTTATTGATAGTAACTGAATGATGGATTGATCATTCCCCGAACCAACCACATATTGCTATAATCTCTGGATTATCATTTCATAATAATATGTTTCCGTAGAATTATTGTTACAGCAGATTACGTAGGATCCTTTGTGGAGTGGAGTGTATTTAATACAGAGCGGAAATCTCGATTGAAATTGCGTAACCCAAATTCTACGACAATATTTGTTAAAGGTAGTTCATTAAAAACCTTACTAATTGTCACACCACATCATATTTAAAAAGTATAGTAATGTCAATGCCTCCAATAATTATTTACATCGACTGGCAAACTCTTTAATATAGTAGAAACTATCAAAAACGTATGCATAAATAATAAAAGATTTGAAATTTATGATTCCTTCCACACCCCTGAATTGAGTTTCAATAGTAACCAAGTATGTAAATGAAAAAACAAAGCATTCAATATTATATCAGACGCATCGCGCTAATACCTAACGTAAATTTTGTTTATATTTTTACAATAATACATTTCGACCATACTTTCCAAATTTTGAAGACAATTCTTTGTTTAAAGATTTAGGCTCACGAGGTGTAAAAACTCGTAATATAGAAAATTATAGCATAAGTAATAATAGTAATAATAGTAGCTTAAAAGCTAAGGCAAAAGTTTTCAAGGATAGAAGTGAACAAATTTTGGAGATGGAAATATATTGGGAGAGGTATTCTCGTATCTATCTTCGGAACAATAGTGAAACTAAACAATAGTTGTTTTAACACTATAGTATAGATGTTAGAAATAGAGTTGAGAAGGTATGTAGCAAGACACTCTTTATTTAATGATTTTAGGACAAGGAAAAAATACTCGTAAAAATGTATAGTGTAATTGTAACTAAACAAAAGTAGGTAAAATGCTAAGGCACTTGATTTTAGAGATAGAAGTGAAGAAATCTTGGTGAAGGAACTATATCAGGAGAGGTGTACTTGGAAATCAGTGGACTGTGTATCTGTGAAAAGTTGCATTCTTAGACCTATCTTCGGAACAATATAGCAAGAACTATAGTCAAAACAACACAATAGCTGCTTAAACATTAGATAACATACTTTAGGAGTAGAGTTGAGAAATATCCGTGGCATGTATCAGGAGAAGTATATCAGTAATCAGTAGACTATAATGTGTTGATCAAGATAATAGAAGAAGAAACATATACATCTCCCTAACATTAGTAACAGCAAAACAACACCGTATTATGCAAATATAAAAGTAATCATGCATTCATGCACATGCGATCAGTCGGTCACCTGATGTGAGAACAGTTTCTTCAATCCGATGATGGTGGATAGGAGGAGGGCAATCTTGGAGATCAGGAGAGCCTTTCCGACCATAAGGGCGAGACCTTTGAAGGTCAAGGCGCCGAGGAGCCCAAATTTCATAGCAGCAGCAGCCAGGATTGGGCCAAAGTTCTTCTGACGACCTCGGCCGGTCTCGACTGCTTTTGGCGCCTTCAGGGATAATCCTGGAAATGTTTACAATAGTAGATATTTAAAGTGAAATTGTACAGGTACTTACTCGTATTTGGTTTTCTAAATGTAATATTAGATTCTAAATGTAAAGAACTCCATTTTCTGTCAAAATTTGTCTGGAAAAATAAGCTGCTTTTGATTCCAATTGCCATATTTGTATTGAATTTAAGGATATCATACTCACCAACTCCCAAGCTTCCATCAGTTTCCTGTTTGCCAGCAATGACCAGGTCGGCATTATCCAACAGCCTATATCTCAGGGACCTGGTGGTGGCAAAGTTCCATAGCTTATCCATGATCAGCTGTTGAGCTTGATCTTCCAGGGCAGTGCCGGATCTAGCTAGGGATTCTGGCTTTACCGGTATCTCTGCTGCTGCTCCATTACTGAAATGGAAATATTGATTGCTAGTAAGTAAATTGACTAACGTAACCGGGCGCAATTAAAGTGGCTTCCTATCAGACTCCGACGTAACTTGCGTATCCTCACTCTTCTTTATAATTTACTTTACAGTCAGATTTCTCCCCTTACCTTAAAAATCTGTTTACATATTTAGGATCCGATCACGATGTGCCCCTTAGGTCTAAAACAGAAAATTTGCTTAAGCCCATCAGCTGGCGTACAAATTATTACTCGGGATCCTTTGGCATTAAGGATGGGCATTTGTGGAATGCACTGCCACAAAATATTCGTCACGCAGAATCGCTTGCAGTGTTTAAACTGCATCTAAATTTATATTATTTATCTCTTTAATGAATTGTATATACTGTTATACAGGGCGTCCCAAAGTTATGGGACATGAAGGGGAAGTACCTTAAATATTGTAGATAGTGAATTTTGCTCAAAGAAGACTTTATGTTATTTTTAAAAGTTAGTAATTCTGCATTCATAGATTTTCTAAAAATTACTTGCTTCGGCTGGGAATCGAACCGACTTAAATGTGAAAAAAAAAACACCCTACTTTTATGATGCCAATCGAAAGAATAGCTAAAAAATAATAACTCTGCCTAAGTAACATAGTATTTTAAAAGAAAGGAACAACATAAAATGATTGAGTCAAATTTCAAGAAAGTTATTTATTGCTAAAGTGATTTCTTCTTTTGGGGATACGTGAAAGATATGCTATACAAAAAGCGATACGAGAACGTAGGCGAGTTGCAAACAGAATTGTGCCATATCACATCGAGTGTTCACCATAAAATGATTAGAAAATCAACAGGCAGCGGGCTCATTAAAAGATTGGCGATTTGCGTAAGACAAGAGGGATCACATTTTGAGCATTTAATTAATTAATTTACAAAAAAATACCTACTTAATTGACTACGGCAGTTTCATGTATGTTTTTTATTTGATTAAAATGATTAATTTCACGTTGTTCCTTTCTTTTAAAATACTATGTTACTTAGGCAGAGTTATTATTTTTTAGCTATTCTTTCGATTGGCATCATAAAAGTAGGGTGTTTTTTTTTTCACATTTGAGTCGGTTCGATTCCCAGCCGAAGCAAATAATTTTTAGAAAATCTATGAATGCAGAATTACTAACTTTTAAAAATAACATAAAGTCTTCTTTGAGCAAAATTCACTATCTACGATATTTAAGGTACTTCCCCTTCATGTCCCATAACTTTGGGACGCCCTGTATATGTATATTTATGTGTATTTTATTATTGTACTTATTTGTATGGTTTGTTTATTTTAGTAAGTGTTTATCTTTGTATGTATTCCACTATACCCATGTATTTTCTATGTATCGTCTTTGTACCTACTGATATTTAAAATTATTCAGCTTTTACTTTGCACTATCCAACTACTTATTAAAAAAGCTTCTTTAACTGAGGTTGTCTGGAAGAAATCGCTATCAACGATAAGACCGCCTTTGTACACTTTATCATCTATGTTAAATGTTCTTTGTATTTTATGTTTGTGTGCAATAAAGAATTTAATAATAATAATAATAATAACGTCTTATCAGTCAAAATACCTCAATGTTTACGACGAAAGGTTTTACCACTGATGACATAAGACATAGTCTCTCTCATAAGAAAGCTCAAGATCATGCAACGAGCCACGGAGAAGAAGAAGAGTGAAATCATCGATATAGCCCAGCGGATAATTAAATTAAAGTGGCAGTGAACAGTAACTCGAGCAACTGATGGCTAATGGGGCAATAAAGTGGGTGGCCACGCGGTAGAGTAGAAGGTCTCAGGAAGTTGCTGGCAGCAAGCCACTTCCTACCAGACGCTCTGGAAATCTATGAAGGAAGTCTATGTACAATAGTAGTGGATGTCCTGTGGCAGATATGATGATGACGATGAAGTAAATTTCATATAAATCTTATACCACCATGTATTTAGAATTTGGGCTCAAAGATAACGACTGTAATAATGGAATCGACATCAATGATAGAAAATGATGTATCCAATCGCAGCAATCAATAGCTCAGTAATAAAATCTTATATTCAGGGTGAATTTGAATTTGCGCAATGCCCATTAACTGATGCTGTTATTTTTGATTACGCACAACTGTTAGAATGGTCAACAAAGTTCGGATATATTTCCTAGTGGAAAGTTTTTAAAAGAAAGGTTATTACACGAATAAAATTTCAATTAGGTAGTTTGGCTTTAAATTTTATCTGCAGTTTCAGTTTGCATGAGAGTTATAAAATAAGAACAATAAATATAGGACAAGACATGGTAGCCTTATTGTTAAAATTGAAAAGAGGTTCCATTGCAGTAAAAGCTATCCTCATTATTTAAGCTTCTCTCCACCTTTTTTCATCCATTATAATAAGTAGGTACAAGAAACCAAGCTCAGGGTGTTCTGTGTCAATCACTTAGCGTTGCTTTTTGACTTGTCCTTGGAGTGTAATTTGTTTAGGCGGAATTCTAGAAATTCATAAATGTCGGAGGCAGAATGTTGAATTAGCCATTTCAGTAAATGCCTAGATGGATGGAACCATAGTGGAATTCGATCAGAAAATTTTCGATTAGGTACACTCATATCATAACCCATTCTGAAAACGTTTTCGGCAGAATTCGGCTATGGTTTCAAGTAAAAAGTATTCGTAATCAAGAGTGGAGCCACCAGTAAACAAGAATTACACGAATTACATATCACCCTGTATAAAATTCGATAAAAGAAGTGACACTTCGACATTCATTTTGAATCAGGACGCTAGTGCCTACATTGATTATGATTCATTCAACATTGCTGTAATAAATGGATTTCCAAATTACGTACAAAATGGATGAAACTAAACCGCGTTGATTGATTGGACCGCTGTTCAGTGTGACCGCGGGTTCGGTCCTTTTGTGGTTCATATAATACAGGGTGACGTTTCAATAGCGGAACGGGAAAAGCGCAATTTCAACATGAAAAAGAATGGTTGACAGCTGTGGCGTGCACAGAGTTTTGTCACTTTGCCACATGGCAGGCAGAATGATAAAATTTGACATTCATCGTCTCAGCCCGTAAACATCCCACTGCAGGGATATAGGCCTTCCCTTGTATAATGAGGGAGTATGGGCCATAGTCCACAGCTTATTTCTCAGGCATGGCATTCAAGTTTCCTCACGATGTTTTCCTTCACCATTTAAGAGCAGTCGGATAAATGCACAATAGATATTAAATAAAATTAAAAAACTCATTGGTTCATGGACTGCCTGGGAATTGAACCCGGACCTCCCAAATTGGGAGACCGCGTCTTTACCTCTGAGCCACCGACTGAACGAAATTTTGTATTAAATGGGCAAAATACAATTACAAAATAATAATTATTAAAGCAATATTCGCAACTGTTTAGAATATTTCTGTTAACATCAGTATGAATCGGCTATCTTGACAAAGCATTTCGAAGAAAGCTTACAGCCACTGCAAAAATCTGAACTATAAGTAACTATTTCGAAGTGCATGGTGTCGGTTAGATTCGTCTCGGTGCCCGCAGTGTCATAGGATACATTGTATGGTATAAAAACTAACATGGTGTCTGCAAAATACAAATTAAGATGCTGTCGCGTTTTTTGGTTTTGAAATACTTAAATAGTTATTACCATAAGATATATTATTTTAATTTTGTATTTATTGACTTTAGAATTTGCTAAAAATAAATTATTTTTGCTTAAAAAATTGTGCGGAACGCTGCGAGGAACGTTAAAGAAGGAATTTTCTATTATAACAATCAACATACCTTTCATCATATATCATGACGTCATCGCTGAGTTGGATCGACGCGGTCCTCAGCATCCTGTCGACGTAACCAACTAGTTCGATGGCGATGCATGACGAAGTCTCCCGCGCGCTGCATTTGTGGCTCAACCCTCTCTTCAGTGATTCCTCTGTTGGTGACGCCTGGAAAAATTTAAAATGGAACTGTTTTTAATTTCACAGCGTTCAGTTCGTTCAGCAACTTTAGAAAACTTTCGAGAAAACAAATGGTTATATTATCCAACTTAACTAGAACAGCTGTGCTAAAAACATGGCTAAGAACCTCTATTAGTCTTCAATAAATAAAAACCGCACTCAAATCGGACCACGCATTTCGTCCGGACAAAGATTGGATACACACACATACAACGCCCTCAAACAAATAACACCCCTTGCTTTTCGTCGGGAGTTAATAAGCTAGCATCAACAGCGGCACAAAAGAATGAAGGTAGACGGTGCCCTACAGATAGACAGCGACTCTAGGGCTACCTTGGAACTCAGAATATTTAAAGAAAGCAATAGGGTGTGTACGAAAAAACTTTCCCACTGCACCTCTGTAAATGGAAGTGTGGCTAAAGAAATGCAAAACGGCAGCATTGCTAACCCTATAGGGAAAGAGGTCAAGTGAAGCTCGGACCCTGATTTCGTATACACCACGGACTGCGCCTAAATACAGTGAGCGGGAAAGGCTACCGTGAGTAAAATTGCCAGTAATAAGAGTGATGAACAGATGAACAGTTTGTAGGAAACATTTTTAGATGATTTACAAAATAGTATTGCAATTTTTTACATCAGCTATATCATTTCCTTTTTCTGAACCATTAAATCGTTGACTTTATCAAAGTTAAACCAAACGCAACACGTTTAGTGCTTATCATGGATATTAAACAATACTAGGCTAATTACCATTCTACAAAATGTACTATACGTCATGTTTTTGGTATGGTTTAGTTTTATAATTTTATTCACACTTAGCGCAATTAGAAGAGGGGCCCTCTTCGTAGAATAGCGGGAGGGACTACTGAATTTACATTTAGACCATCGACCAAATTACAAATGTCACTGATCCGCCAATTATTCAGCAAAGAAAATGTATTTCTGCAAAGTGAAGACAATCACATAACAGTCTTGGCAATAACTTCCGCCAGTGTTAACAATTGATTCATATACTCAGTTTTTTCCACAGAATAATACATACTATATGTGGGAACATTGTTAATCGGAGATCATCCTAACAACGATGAAAGCACAAGTATTCAATTAACCTTGTAACTTAGTTTACAAAGGTCAGAGTTAAGGCGCAGAACAAGCAGCTGCTCTTAAATAATTAAGTTCACGAGCTATTGACGGGCCACATGGTGTGATAATGAATGGTAGAACATGAGTATAGCTTAAAGGCCTATTACAGCATCCTAAATTCAAAGACTAATTCAGAATACATTGCTGGTTCAAGTAAGGTTGTTTGAATTAACAAAACCAAACCTCCCAGCAATGTATGTAGAATTAGTCTCTGAATTTGGGATTGTTCAATAAGCTCTTTAATTGACTACTCCAGTGTTTAGATCATAGATTATAAATCGTAATAGATAAAACATTAATATGCTTAAGCAAAAGTTGACGACCTCATGCAGCTTATGTCATTCACGAGACTTTGTTTAATATTGTTTATTATTAGATAAGATGAGCAATTTGAATCCATTTGTTACCATGTCCTCATACGACAAAGCCTTAACGTGTCTAAAACTTTTGTATGGAAGCAGGTTACACTATTTAATCCTTAAGAGTCTGCTGCCATTTAAGGGCCAATTACACCATCCTAAAAGCAGAGACTAATTCGGCATACATTGCTGGGAGGCTTGGCTCTGTTAATTGAAATATCCTTACTCCAACTACCAACGTATGCCGAATTAGTCTCTGCATTGAGGATGGTTTAATACGCGCTTTATGTGTACGTCTTTGGTTTATACTAAGAAAAGTTTAAAAACCTTACTAGCTTTTCGCCCGCGGCAACGCTCACATTGTATCGTGGACTGTTGTCCTTTGTATCTCATCTTATCTTCAAGTGGTCTTCCACATACATTGGTTCAAAAGTTTAGTCACGGAAAGGCGGCGGACAGACAGTTAATTTCGCATGAGAAAAAAATTAAATAATAATGAAATCAGCATAAAAATACCTGAATGACAAAATGCGTTGGTGTAAGGAATTACAGCTGATTTTTGACTTCAATCAGACCTTTTGTTAAGTGAAGATGAGGCACGTTCACATAGCATTACTTCTTGTTATAACGCGACATATTATATTAGCTGGAATTGCAAACTAAAACGACAACAAAATCTTTCAGGTAAAATGCATGGAAACCGGAAATAGCGAGGTGCTAATGACTACCACTTCCCCTTATGTACGTCCCTCTGATGTATCCAATCACTCTGGGAGTGACATTGTAACTCCGTGCGCCAGTTTTCCACTTTCCACATATAATTGACACCTGAGGTATAAAGTGACAGCGGTTTTAGTTACAAGCTGTAGCGGAAATGTATAATTTGTTGCTTATTTTAACTCCCGACGAAAAACAATTATTGTAATTTCGGTCCTATGTTTGTTCAATTTATTTATGTTTGTATACATATATGCAATAAAGTGTTAAATAAATAAAGAAATAAAGGATATTATGTGTTTGACGCCATAATGCGTGATCAGATTTTTATAGTAAAGACTGAACGAGGCGACAGGTAATTTGCCACATTTAATGTGTGGGACTGGCCACAGTGTGGCCAATAACCTCTCCTAGTGAGAGAAGGTTGTGCCCAAACAGTGGGGACGTGTAAGGCTGTTGATGATGAATGAAAATCGTTAAGCCGTTTTGAAGATATTTACTTTTTAAAACAGTTTTTGGTGTTTTAAATATGCTTTTAACCGCCTCCGTGGCTCAATATAAGTTACAAAAAGTGATCGATTCCTATTAGACAATGTGTTAAACACCAAAATATAAGATTCTAATTTCTGAATTAATGTAACGTAAACATTGAGTAATATCTACTGAATCTCGATGAATGCAATATTTTATTAAGCATTGCCATCCACCAATGCAGCCTGAATTTTGGGACCTCTCCCACATGGGCTGAACCTGTTCCAACTTCTAATAGGTTAGGTTAGTTATTCAACTTAGACTTATACATAATACTTTTTTTATAAAATTGGTAGTGGCATACAGATTACAATTTTTTTTTTATTACAATATAACAATTTTAAAACAGTTTTTGGTGTTTTAAATATGCTTTTAACCGCCTCCGTGGCTCAATATAAGTTACAAAAAGTGATCGATTCCTATTAGACAATGTGTTAAACACCAAAATATAAGATTCTAATTTCTGAATTAATGTAACGTAAACATTGAGTAAAATCTACTGAATGTCGATGAATGTAATATATTATTAAGCATTGCCATCCACCAATACAGCCAGAATGTTGGGAAGTCTCCCACATGGGCTGAACCTGTTCCACCTTCTAATAGGTTAGGTTAGTTATTCAATTTAGACTTATACCTACTTAATCCTTTTTTACAAAATTGGTAGTTGCGTACATATTACAATTTTATTTTATTTATTACAATATATAACAAATATCATATTTATAAGATAATAGAGATCATATTTATAAGATAATGTATCATAACAACCTGCACACCTGTGTATCACAAATAAATAAATGATTCATTGATTGATGATTTAAATCAAATCAAATCAAAAATGCTTTATTTTGTACGTACACAGGGCACACTTAAAATAGTCAGATTTTACATTTTTATTGCTACTGCTTGTTCAAAATGGATGCGACGACCGATTGGTGTAGTGGATAGTGACCCTGTCAGCTAAACCAACGGTTGCGGGTTCGAATAACGCGACGGGTAAATGTTTGTGTGATGAATATGAACATTTATTCTTGAGTCATGGATGTTTATATAAATATTTTTGTATGTTTATTCGTTATCTAGTATCCATAGTGCAAGCTTTGCTTAGTTTGGGACTAGATGATTGATGTAAGTGTTTGAAATATTTATTTATTTATTTAGATAAAAGGCAATTTTCCACTGAGAAGAACAAGCAAGAAACTCGAGAGGTTGCTCTTTAAAAAAAAAAGGTTTTTATTGATTTAATGGTATGTATTGATTGAAGCGGGATTCGCTCTCAGTTCATTAATTGACCCAAACTGATACCCGATCATTAGGACAATGGGCTTTAACGACGCGTGCCGGTCGATACGGAGCGAAACACAAAATGGGACAGTGTAAATGGAGCCTTACAAAGAGTACTAGTCCATCAAACCTTAATCAGAACAGATGGATGGTATAAAAGTTCTTTGTGTAAACAAATTATCTGGTGGTGTAACGGGTTATGACGGATTAGATGGCTAATACGTCATAGGCTAGGTGGCTAGCAACCAAACATCATAGACCAGTGGGCAGCAGCAACAAAACTACGATCATCATCCCACTACGATCATCATCGTAGGCGTAATAAAAACATTTTTGTAAAATATAAATCTGTTTTTAAAAGGCCACCTCTCGAGTTTCTTGGTTGTTCTTCTGAGGAGAATAATGTCTTTTGAACAAGCAATAGCTAGGAAAATGTATAACCTGTTTTAAGTGTACCCTGTGTACCTACAAAATAAAGCATTTTTGACTTTAAGTCTCCGTAATAATTATTATTTTCGGAAACATTATGAGGCATTTAGGATATTGAGTTTTTTAATTCCTGTAGAAATACGGCGTGGTAATCAGACAGTACCTACATATAATATGTTGGGTTATAATATTCACAATACAAATACATCTTTATTGCACATCAGTAAAAGAAAATACAGTTAAAGAAAGTTTACTTTTTAGGTTTCTGTTCTAGTAGGTTGTGATTTCGTAATTAAGATTAAGCAATGCACGCAAGGGTCGAACTTTAGGTGATTATATACGAGCTTCCTATTGAGTAGAAGAGGGTAGGACTTAGTTTTAATCGCCACCGTGGCTTAATGTAAACAACTTAGGGTTTACGTTCGATCCCAATCGAGGTCCATATTTAGTATTCGGTTTGGTTGGTGGTAGGGTATTTTAAATATCCGCCTGACTAGCTACCAGCTATCAGAGTCTGCCGCCAAACAGCAATGTCAATAGCATTGTGTTCCGGTCGTCAGGGATAAGATAGCCAGTCCCCCAAATAAATGGGGTTTCCCGAGTCAGCTAGCTTCCACTTTTGGCTTCGTCTTCATTTAACATCAGATGTGATTGAGGTCAAGTGCTTATCCGTTGTGCGTAAACGTCGGAGTCTACTTCCTTGAAGATCACCCAAGGGTACGGGTGCACAATCTCTGCAGGACTGGAGAAACGGTAAAATTATTCTGACTCTTATCGGCCTGCTAGGCTTGCTCCGAGCTTGCCAGTGCAAACTAATTTAAAGAACTTAATAAATAACTATTTAAGTATTTATATACCAAAAAACTCGACAGCATATTTTGTATTTTGCGGACGCCATGTTGGATTTTTTACCACAAAATGTATCCTATGATACTCTAGGGGTCAAGACGAATCGAACGACACCTTGCATTTCAAAATCGGTCAATTTAGGCTACAGGAGGTAAGATATAAATCTACATATATACTGATAAAACCCTCTTTTTTGGAGATATCGGGTAAAAATGGTAAACGGTTCTTTTCAAAGTCAGTTAACCGAATATTGAGTCTTTTGTCCTTATAATACCGTACATTAATTTATACGCAGGATGAAGTAACAATAATTATAAGTGGTAATAATAGTCAAGAAAATCAAGAATCGTCTTAAAGAAAGGCCAAGTCAAGAGTACCCTAAACCGACGAGCATGTATGTACAACCTTATGAGAATGAAGGAAGGTGTGTCAGAATTGTAGCAAGTGGAAGTATGTGGTCTCTGCCTACCCCTACGGGAAACAGGCGTGACATTATGTATGTATGTAATTATAGTCATTGGAATGAAGATAACATTTAAGCTTTCATCGCTAAATACAATATAGTTCACGATACAATCCCAACTAATATTATAAATGCGAAAGTTTTTGTGTGTGTATGTCTGGATGTATGTATGTTTGTTACCTCTTTACGCCTATACGGCTGGACGGATTTGGATGAAATTTTGTTGGTAGACAGATTAGGACCTGGATTAACATATAGGCTATTTTTTTGCTGAACCGATTTTGATAACATCTTCCACGCAGGCGAAGTCGCGGGCGGAAAGCTAGTATTTATATAAAAATTATGATATCATCGTACATCAAACCAAATATAGAAGAAATGACAACGTTAAGATCAGTAAGAATAAATATGTGACGAGGAAATGTTTTCTTACATTTCTGCTAGAAAGATGTTTGATGTATATTTTTATACAATCTTTGAAACGAGGGACATTATAATTTGTATCCATAGAAATAGTGACGTTAAACATAATAGCTCTGTTATTTTTAGCGCTCAGTAGCATGTTATTTTTTTTTAAATATACGCGGTTGACCACAACTTTACGTGATGACTGATGATGAAGCTACGAACCTGTAAATGCCTCTCACCTTTGACATTATTAAAACGAAAAAGAACTGTATTCTCGTTTATCTTCCTACACTAGCTATCCCTAAATCCCTCCAATTACGGAGGCGAGGTAGGGATATATGCACTTTTCATTTCACATATTTTCTTGAAATGCAATTTATAATCCAGCTGTACTTCTTTGCAAAAATGGATCTCAGACGGATGGTAGAGATAAATCGAATTGCGAAGAAGAGTAGTCCTCATCTAAAACCTACAAGAAGACTGCTTCATATAATAATAAATATTGTATACTTTGTATATTTGTCTGGTCTGGTAAATTTGTCTGGAGTCGTATCTAATTGGCTAAGCATTGATATCCACGTTTCACTCGATTGGTATCGATTTCTAGATTCCTTACAACTTTAGTAATATAATCTGTGCGACCTACCCACAATACTTTTGTGGCCCATTTCAGCGCGAGACAGACACACCATTATAATTCGTTTATTATTACACCATTTGGCTACTTAATGTGATTATATTTAGCTATAAAATCTATAATAAAGAGTACCGTCGTAATTTCGACAATGGCATTGACAATGAAAGTAATCTAATTATATTTTATGAAGTCTAGGTCTATTTGTGGTGTGACGCTGATAATATCAGTCATATTACTCCTTTCAATAACTCTATTACCTTGATATAAAACTAATACACTTAACCTGTCGGTCTTTATGGATAGTAGGTTGATCTATGAAAGATTCAATGCATTTGAAATGTTAACACATGTGTGCGCACCACCAAATAGAGTGAAATTGCTACTGAACATATTTTGAGACATAAATATTAACTGCTTCAAGTCTGTGGAAGAATTTGTCAGACTTGCGTTGGTCAAGGAAAAGTTTGGGAAAGTTCTGCTAACGTTCAATGGTGGAGAGGCAACTGAAGACGATGATAGTATTAATACACTCTCCAAAAGACCATGAAATATAAACAGCCACAGTTAGCTATGATACAATAAAATACCTCGCATTTAAAAACACTTAGAACTATATAAATGCGTCATATTTATCTGAAACTGCAAACACTTGCATTTCTAAATTAAAACTTTTATCTTTACGTTGTAAGAGTAAAAGGCACCTGTGTTTAATTCAAATGTTTTCTATTATAATGACGGAAAATAATTAGTAACATAATCATAAAAAAATCAATATCGTCGATGGGATACTTGCTTTCTCTGCAGAAAAATGAAACACTTTCCAACTGTAACATCACTTAACAATTAACCGATGCATAATAATGAACTTAACGCACCCGTGGGGATGCAGTCCGTTATGCGTGACACACAGACACAACGGTCGGGCAGCACAATCATTTTGTACAATTGACTACTAAGTGAGCTACAAATTGTATAAGGATTCTATTTCACGAAAAGGGTTTCAGAATTTAATCTCGAGAGGTAACTTTTCTCAATCTTACACTAACCAGAGTGAGAAATAGAAACCGTCGACTCTACTAAGCCAGTCCACGCGTATTTAAACATGCAGAGCAGAGAATTTTGTTCACAAAGTGCAAGACAATTAAGCCTTCATTTGTCCTACATAAGAGATCAGATTACATAAGATAGTCTCTCCTGATTTAACTTGCTCTTTAAAGTATGGACATTACGAATCGTAATTGAGTATTCTAAAAATAACGTACCGTAATTATACGATGAGCATCTAGATTAATAATCCGTTATGCAGTGCACGCATTCAAAAGCAATGGCCCAAATGTATAAGTAGTTCATTAAGATCAGATCGCGTGAGGTTACTGCATGCTTACGATTTAATAAGCTAAATCAAATTATTCACTTAAGTAAAAGAATAGAGAAGAGATATTTTATTTCCACGATAACCATCGATATCGAGAGCTTTATACATTATCACCCATCCGTTTACATACATTATGTACGTATTTAGTGCTTCACTAACGACACTATTGAATGGATCACAAGTCTTTAATATATTTGTACCTACAGTATTCGTAGCAGAAAATGTTTTCTCTATAAATTCATAAAAAGTAATATAATACAAAAAGTGAAGTATCAACTTTTATGCTCAATTTTGCAGCCATCTGTTATCGACGTTAGCTAATAATTTCCTGTTGCTTTATTTATTCTGTTATTGTGCTACAATTTTCGATTTAATAAAAGAACAGTATTTACAAGTTTTATATAACAATGACAAATTAGGTAATATAATACAGAATAACACAGACACGTTATTTTTTACCGTTAATATTCACCAAACGCAATGTCTGCGTGTGTCACTAATTGTAACTCCGAAGGCGTTAGTGCAACGGCAAGACAAGGCTACCATTACCCGATTTAATTGACGGAAAACGAGAAGAAAATCATACTTTCCTTTCTAGGTCAACTTATTATATTGACGACAACATGATATCCAGTTACTAAGTCGGTAAAGTGCTTTACAACGCATCTATTAACCCCCGACGAAAAACGATTTGACGGCGTTGTGTGTGTCTAGTATTTGTCTTGATGTATCTCAGTAATGCGTAGTCTGATTTGAGTGCGATTTCTTTTATATTAAAGATTAAACTAAGGCAAAGGTTCTTAGTTATGTTTGATGAAAATCGGTTCTGCCTTTTCGAAGATATTTAACTTTTAACACAGTTGCTTTGTATACTTGGACAATATTATTATTTGTAGTTTTTTGTGGCTTTTCCAAATTTTCAATTTATGTTATAAGTAAATATGTTAAAGTTATCGATAATCTGGTGTAAAGATCGATTAGTATTTTGTGCTTCCTTTGAAGTGAGATAACATAAATTATGAACAAGGAATGACCTAGATATCTATAAATAGCAGAATTGATCATGCATAAAAGTGTTATCGTGCAGGAAAATATAATAATTCCGATTTAGATTAAATAAAAATTACGAGAGTGTTAGTTTCAAGACATTCATTGAACTAAATATAACGAAAGCTTACTCAATTGTACGTCCAATTGCGAAAGGAATATAATAAAAAAGTCACCCTTTACACTGTTTCAGGTTTAATGAACATTTTACTTTTCATTGAACAATTTTACTTACTTCGTTTTCTATTTCACTCGCCTTCACGATTCCGAACAGCAGGACTGTTAATAATAACGCGTTCTTCATTTTTATTTATTATTTAATTTAAGTCCTTTATGTCACTTCACCAGCACTGTGCTAATGCACTTTTTCGTATATAATGTGCACTCAGGTTGACAACCACTGCACGTAGATTGTATAGAGCAAATGCAGAAATGCAAGATGAGATACAGTTTTATATGAGGACGCTTGAATGAACACGCAGTGGGGTGTGACGCATATAATTGAGAAGTGTGTGTTGGTTGCACATCTGTGCGCATAACCTAAAAATGTCAATAAATTAATGTAAATATCTCAAGGGGTTAAATTACCATAACATGTTATAGAATTTATATTTAAGTTACTACTAAGGTATGTAGGTGTGGGTGGGGATAAGTCGGAGTCCACTTCCTGGTCATCCACCGTTGGCAAAGATTTCACTAACTATAGGACTGGGAAATAAGCCCAACGGTTCTGACTTTCATGGGCCTACTGGATCAGCTCCTTCAGATCCTCCCTGTGCATCCATTACTACAATGGATAGATTTACATTATAGTTCTTACATAAGTAAAACTTATTCAAAGTGAGTGAATGTGACGTGGTCTTGCAGTTCCCAATAGAGCAGAATAGGACCAATGTGTCGTTAAAAGCGACTAAATGATTCTGAGCTTAACAGGAATGGAACAGTTATGGACAGCGCGTCATTCTAGTCAGTTCCCAAATAATTTGCGATCACCAACCAGCTTGGGATGAGCTCGCTCATATGTAAGAGAGCTTTAATGGGTGTGATTTGTCTATGTGAAGTGCGGAATGCATCCCTTCAATACAAATAGCAGATATATGACGGCCTGTTTCGTGTAGTGGTTAGTAATTCTGACCACTATAGCAAAAGGTTGCGGGTTCGAATCCCGCTAGGGGCATATGTTTGTGTGATGAATAGGGACATGTGTACCCGAGTTATGGATGTTGTCATTTATAATAAGAATTTATTTACAAAAAAAAATGTATTTATGTAGTATATTAACCATCTGGTATCCACAACACAAGCCTATAGTCGCTTATTGTGGAACTAGATGGCGCTGTGTGTATGTCTAATGATATTTATATTTATTTATTTATATGTGTATATAATTTAAATAACATTTCAATGAAAACGGAAAGATAATTATAATATTTGTAATGATGTACGAGTAGGCTTCCCTCAATGACCCCACCTCCGATGTAGCTTTGGCTATGTGTCAATTGGAGACGGCTTCTCACCAGTGACTCCCTTGTTCTTATTAATAATTAGCATATAACTTTATGTATATTTAGGTTTACTTAAGTTAACTCACGATGGGATTGCATTTATGGAAATTCTAAAATTTTCTGTAATGATTGCTATTATCTGTCTCAATTTCAATAGAAGTTCTAGCGGATTGGTGACCACTTTACAGCTTAAGCAGACTGAGCTTTGCAATTAGTGTGAAGTTTGTCTAGTACGTACCAGTGATAAGAGTGGAAAGCTTGAAATTTTAGACGGTTTGAGACCAAATCGATAGACTATTCTGATTTCAACATTTCGTTACCAGCACGAATTCACACTCCCTATTTCAATTCTTGCATTCCCATAGATAGCTCTCCAGAGCCATTGAGTAAAGTTTGGATTTAAAAATTACATCTAGCAGTGCATTTGATTTTAAATGTGTAGTGTTGCTGATATGTTTGAGCACTAAACTTGGTCTTACATTTTGAGGAACTTTAATGTCTTTCATCAGTAATACAGGAGAACTGATGGCCAGGTTCAGCAGTAGAGACCACGCATATGGTAGTGCAGATGAACGGATGGCCTAAGACCTATACGGAAGTCGTTGAATGCATAACGATTCTACTATGATGATAATATTATAATTTCAGCTAACGTGCTCTATGGTTTCGGTACATAAAAAGAATAGCATTAACCCATCTTTTCCGTGGGCGTCTTTTGATATTAAAATTGGAAAGGTGACTATGAGACTTTCCACAAAAAACATCTAGATTTGCATGCCTGCATGTCTCGGAAGGTGAACCCATAGCATTAAACTTTTAATGCTTGAAACACCCAAACGCTAACATTTGCGATATCTCTGACTAACCCCTATAGGATAAAGGTCGTAACGGACGTTATGCATGTACAGTAGCGGTCACATAATTAAAGACACAGGTTGATTTTTAATACAATTCAGGTTACAACATTGATTCTCAGTCAGGAATTGATGAAGGTATAATCTAATGATAGGCATCGACAGAATAAATGGAGTAATTTCAGTTCGCCATAGATACACAACTGATCAGATAACCGTTCAGAAACTGTATAGTCATGAACAAAAAACAGCCAAAATGCTACAAATATTTATGGAAATCATAAAATTAAGAGATGTTAACCATGCAGTTTTTAAACGGATCATTTGATCAGTTGGGTATCTATAGTGATCTGAAACTCGTCCATGCCCATGATCGGATCGTACCCTAGTCAATTTCTGATGAAGAATAAAAGCTTCAAAGTGACCTCGATTGAATGAAAATCGGCCACTTTAATTATGTGACCACCACTGTACATGAATTTTTTGGACAAACTATTAATAATATTTATTATTCAAATAAATATTATTTTGCTGAGGGCACGATGGTGCTTTATTATGATCCTGAATGCAAACGCGGGTCCACGAAGTGGCGTTATAAGGGAGAAAAGCCGCTGATAAATTGATATGCACATTTTTTTAGGACTCACAAGGTCAATTTCAAAGAAAGTAATACTGATATAAATGGGCCATATTGTGTTTAAATGCATAGGAAAATTGCATGGGTTGTCCTCCTCTTGAGCTATATAATGCACTTGTTCACATGACTGCCGTTTCAAAAGCTGCTACTGCGGGTTCATACAATTGGAACACCCACCGTACAGCCTGGACTTGACCCCGAGCGATTACTCCTTAAAGAAAAATCTTCGTGGCAGAAAATTTGCACGTGATGAAAAGTTGCAAGCGGCTGTTAAGCCACTTCGATGATAAAAACTCAGTATACTTTTTCAAAGGTATAAAAATGTTAGTTCAGCAATCTGAAACATGTGTCACAATTATAAGAGACTATTTTGAAAAGTAGTGTGGGTTTTATTTCATTTCTACTTCCATAACCCTATTAGACTAATTTATTATGGGACACACGTATATGTGTGCTCGTTTTCCGCATCACAAATGTCTCGCCAAACCGCAAATAGGTATCGGTTTTGGAGCGACGACAGTTAGGTTCACATTTGTGTCAACTGGAATAATTCCAAATTGAGTTCGGTTTTTGGTATCTATTACTACTTTTCCCAGGGTTATGTAGTCATAGGAATGACAAATATGAGAGTGATAATAATGCGGAGGAGTTACTGTTAGCTAAGCTGTCTAAGACAAGACAACACACCTCAAACCTAGTTAATACTATAGCTATCCACTTATTATTATAATCGCAAAATTTTTATTTAGCTTGCAATAATAAAAAAATTAGGAGACCAAACATTAATATACATACGCTATAAGGATGCTTAGGCCACCTATGCAGCTTTTTAAATAGAAATATTGCTAAACAAAATAAACAAATTCGTAATCTGTTAAGGTAGACAATATAATCATTTCTAGACGTTTCCTGGTGTTCGACACAAGCACATACATGCATATAAGTAAGTACATTAGTACACTGTACGGTTTTTTGCTGCCGTACATCTTTTACTGCTATGATGAATGCTGTACTGATGACGATGAATTAAAACTTGATATGCTGAAGTATAACTGGTGTATTGGTACTGCGAGTAATAAATACAATGCTAATGTTATGTCGGTCGGTGCGTCACCCTCGATCGTGTCCGAAAAGTGATTCGATATTAAAATATAAATAATATAATTTAAAGAAAAAAGGTGCTGTCGCAGCAGCGCCCGTAATGTGCGATTGTAAACCGTACACATATCATAGCCGCAATCGACTAAGCTACTTTATGTATCCACCCCATTTAACTACCCAATATACAGTCTTTCGAAATTACATTACGTGAATTATTTATAAAACCAGCACCTTCCAATTCCACTCGAAGGACCAATTTATGATCCTTCGAGCCGGTTCTCCCTAAGTTCATATCACGTACATCAAAGTCTAAATGCAGCATTTACTTTAAATAAAAATTCTTCACGCTATTTAATTCAAATGTTCAGTCTGCTTCTAGTATTGTTCAATGGTTCATAATCATATGAATAGTGAAAGTGAAAATATCGTCACAAGTCTATACGTGCGAAAATTTTCAGGTAAAAATAGAAAATTTAACATAACACTAACTAGCTAATTTCTAATACATCGAGCATAAGTGGTAATTTATTCCATAATTGATATTTCATCAATGTAAAAGGTTGATAACCACTGGCGCGAGACTTTACATACGAGCATACAGTCAGAACACGCAAAGTCATATTGTGTAACAATTATTATAGTATTAGTGAAACTACTTGTCATTTTTGTAATACCACAGTATAACGAACAAGCAGCTTACTTTATAAGGTTCCATACTTTATTTTGGAAAAATAAAACCCCTCTAATGATCACTTTATTGTCCATCTGTCCACGTGTCAAGGTTCTTTTTCTCAGAATCGGCTGAAGGCTACGAATATTATTCGTAGACTGGAGTTATCAAGTTGAAATTAACAATTTTTGTTTTATTCACTCCCCTCGGAGAAGGCAAAGGGATCCTTAGATCTGAAGAAATAAGAGAAATAAGAAATGCTGTAATGACTTATCATTACAGCATTTCTTATTTCTCTTATTTCTTCAGTTTAGAAGTCAGTCTCAGTCAAAACATGTAATTCGTCGTATACTTGGCGTATACAGAGTCTGTCACGGTGAAGTCATTTTTCAGTAATGTGACAGAATGCTTTACAAAAGATTTAAGCTTCTTGTGGGAACCCGAAAGCTTCGTTACGCACTTTAATTTACACTTCCCTTCACTTGTACACTATCACTAAGTTATGCTGCACAATATTCTGCCAAACTTCAAAAGTCAGAATGCACAAATTGTAAGAATTATAAACAAAAATGCTACAACACTCGGCGAGATCCCGCCAAAAAGCCTGAACTTAATTAAGAACTCTACGTCTAAAAGCCTCCTAGTGCTGTGAAAAAAGAGTTTCCAGTGTAACTTAATAAGTAAATAGGCCATTCAGAGCATATTTTTATATTAAAAGTCGCATTTACTACGACAGAGCATCCAAGTATACAGGGTGAATTTGAATTCGTGTAATTCCCATTAACTCATGATTACGAAGAACTTTCCACAAGGAACCTGGTCACCAGCAGAACACCATATTTCAAAAGGTTTTCAACGGTGACGCACTTGACCGTCCTTTTATATCTTACTGGGTAATGCTTAACTTTAACTATACTAGAAGTTATTCGGAGGACGTTGTTGTTTACAGACAGTTGGCAGACTTAGATAAAAATGGTGTTAAATCAGGGCAACAATAAAAAAGCCTGTTGTGTGTTTTTTTTTTATATGAGGGCGGCAAACGAGCATGCGGGTCACTTGATGGAAAGCAATCACCGCCGCCCATGGACACCCGCAACACCAAAAGGGTCACAGATGCGTTGCCGGCCTTTGAGGTAGATGTAGGCTCGTTTCTTGAAGGTTCCAATGTCGTACTCGTTCGGGAATACCGCTGCCGGAAGTCCGTTCCACAGGGTGGTCGTACGTGGTAAGAAGTTTCTTGAGAAACGTACAGTGGTAGACTTCCACTCATCCAGGTGATGTGGATGGAAATTTAATTTTCGGCGAGAAGTGTATCGGTTAAATTGAGCAGCGGGTATTAGCTCGAACAGTTCTTCAGAACTATTCTACTAGTGTGTGTGTCTGTTAAGTACTTATTATATTAAAATAAATCAAATCGGAGCCCGACAGTTGGGTACCATTCCTTGTTAGTCGAAATCAATCTAAAAGCATATTGATTATAATAGCGCCTTGTGGTTTCCGGCACGTAAAAAGTATAGAAAGAAACCTGTTTCTTCCTGTTGGTATATCTCTGACCACCCCATTTGGGATAAAGTTCGTGACATTATTTTAACAATACTCTTGTAAACAGTCGACATCAGGTACAGCTTAACCATTTGAATATATAATGATCAAACCTAACAAAAGAAGTCAATAAACGTAACACGGTAAACATATCGCGCGATCAGAAAATTAAGCTATCTGAACACTGAAACTAGGAAATCCACTTTGATATTCAACCATTCAATTTGTCAGTGTCACAACGCGAAGTGAATATCTCTCACTGGCGCGACTGTGCGACTGAAAATCGGGGAAATCGGGCCTAAAATGTTTGGATATTCCCTTTTATTTCCTACGTTTATTTATTCTGCTTTATATTCAATTTTGTTTGAGCGACTGACTACGTATTCCGATAATGTTGAAATTTATTTATCGATGTAACGATTGCTACGTTTTCTTTACGTTCATTTGTTATTTTTTGATACATCGTACTTCGCAAACGTGGTTTCGTTTATATTATGTAATTGGTTGATTTCGCTCGAACTACTACTTTATCGGAATAAACAGTGTCCTATGTGCAATCCCAGATTAAATGTACACTTAATTTTGTGGAGATCCGTTCAACTATATCGCCGTGATTGAACAACAAACAAAGATACAAACTTTCGGGTTTACAATGTTAGTTGGACTATATGTTATTAAACTGTACATATTTAAAATTGATATCACATGTAATTATTTATCAGTATTAAGATTAGGATCTAAGTCTGATAATCATAATATTACTTAAGGTATCTTAAGTTTTACTATAGGTATTTAAGTGCACATATGCTTTGTTAGACTAAATTAAATAATTAAAATAAAGAGATAGTGTTAAGAAGATTCCTTTTTATTTCCGAGAATATTTATGTTGCAACCTTATGCAGTTGCGCCGCATCGCAAAGTCGCATCTCTAATGGCGATATGAGGGTAACGATTAATCGAAGCGCTGTTAATTTCGATTTGGAACTATGCACGTTCGTTAGTACTCTATTCATGTATTTTAACTACACACGAACGTTAAGTGATAATGAATGGATTTCACCATTCTATTACTGTGATGATTAATATAATAATTTGAGCGTATTATTATTATTTAGAGTCCACAGTGTCCCACTGCTGGGCAAAAGCCTCCCTCACCTGTTTCCAGTCGTTTTTGTTCTTGGCGAGCACAAACCATCCCTTATTAAAACTGTCAAGCTAGTCACTCCACCGATTTTGCGGTCCGCCACATTATATGTTAATTTGAGCGTATAGGAAATATTTTTATTTTGTGGATACTACAGTGTACTCTTAAAATAGTCAAATATACGTACTTATTTAAAACAATTTTCATCTGAGAATAAGCAAGAAACTCAAAGTGTTGCTCTTTTTAATAAACTTAAAAATATAGCGCGGTTTGTATATTTTTAAAATTACAAGAGGAGTAATTGACTTAAGAATGATTAATTGTAAAATGTATGTGTCTATCTATGGCATTGTACCACCAAAACTGATGGTTGAAGGTGGTCGTCAGCCATGTTTGATGGAAATCTGTAGGCTGTCACAGATGGTTTGTTAACTTGGATTTCTAAATTTCCAATGTATAGTTATCAATAGACTAAATAAATTCAGCACGAGTAGCGAGTACATTCGTTTTAAAGAAGATTTCTCATTACATTTCACGATGTATTTTACACCGCACGTTCATTGGCTCTTTACAAACGATAAAATATTCGAGTCGAAAGGAAACAACTATTAATCTAATATCATCAATATTACAATAAAGGGCACTTTTTTTTTATGCACAACGTGTTGTTACTTGGTCACACCTGATGTTAAATGAAGATGAGGTCGAAGGTGGAAGCGTACTGACCTGGAAACCCCAAAACATTTGGGGGACTGCCTACCTTATCTCTGTCAACCGGAACACAAAAATGTTATTAACATTGCTGCTTGGCGGCAGATTTAGATAAGATGGTGGTAGCTAACCAGGCGGACATTTAAAATGCCCTACCACCAACCAAACCGAGTACTTAAACATGTACCCCGCTGGGGATCGAACCCGCGACCTCCGAATCGTAAACCCAACGTTTTTTACATTGGGCCACGGAGGCGGTTATGGTTACTTCTATGGAAGTAATAGCTTTTTTCGAAAAATTAGATTTTTATAACAAAATTTTCCACTCGATTTTTTTTGTCCATTCTGTTCTAACATAGAAATTTATTAATAGAGTTAATAGACTACTGTCTCTTAAATAATGATAGTAAATAAATATTTCGACCACTCACACCGATCATCCAGTCCCAAACTAAGTAAAGCTTGTACTATGGATACTTGATAACTGTTAAAGATACATAAATATCGAAATACAAACATGCCAAGAACTGTGGTGTGAAAGATCGTTGTTCCGATAGGTACTCTATTGGTCGACACATTGCTTAAAACGTATAGCGCCAGAATACTTCTTCAATGAACGCTTGTGAGAAAGAATACGCCTATGTTCAACATGTTCACCTTAATATCGAAGGCTAAGGCGAACAGTGTCGGGGTGCTCCGACCCATCTTGCTCGGTCTCTTCGCTCGCTCGCTACAGGACTCTTTCGCACTAGCGTTCGTCGAAGAAGGATTCTATCGCTGTATGATTTATCTCACAAGCAATGTGTCGACCAACAGAATATCTGAACTACAACCTTTCGAACTACAGTTCTTTGCACGTTTGTATCTAGAAGTTCTGTGACGCTACCGGATTCGAACCCGTAACCGTTGGTTTCACAGACAGAATCACTATGTACTACACCAATCGGTCGTCGAATAAGAGAGAGAATAAAGAATTTACGTAAATGAGTATAAAGACAAACTTTGCTTTGGATGTATACCGAATTACATTACCCCGAAAAACGTTTGACCGTAGAAAGAAAGCCGAGTACCTACATTGTGAAGTTAGTTCATAATTAAATTTTATAATTTAAAGCAACTCCGCAATGTACTCGGCTTTCGTTCAACCGTTCTAAGGTCACACGTTTTTCGGGGTAGGGTATATCATTATGCATTCCTTTCCGTTTTAAATATTTTATATCACACAGAAATATAAGCCTGTAATATATAGGTACCTATCCCTCACGTGTGTGGCAAGTATATATATAAAGTACCAACTTGATGTTCAGTTGTAGTTTGCAGTTCGTTCACAGGCAATAAAGGGATTGGTCCGAAACGTATAAAATTTTATTTGCCACTAAATTTGGAGCACGGATTCTTTCGTTGGGATTTGAGAATAATGCCTGTGGTAATGGCAGCATTGTCTAAAGGGAAATATTTAGAGCTATCTGTCAATTTGTAGATGTAACGCGTGCATGAAAATACATTATCTACTTCTTATTTCATCGTTACTATATGAACAAGTAGATTGAGACAGTACAGCCGCGTTCGTTGAAGGTGCAAAAAATAGTATTGCTAACTGTAAAATTGAGAAAAGTTGTTTTGCCAAATGAAAATTTGGGAAACATACTTTAGCATGTGATACTTTGGGAAACGTTTTTTGCCCAACAATTCGTGCATGCGTAGCATGACATCGTCTGTCGCGCGCGACGTGGGAGTGAGAGCGGGATAGTTGTATATTTCGTCCAAGCGAATGAGCAGGGCAAATATATTCTCGCGCGACATAAACGTTTAACGCGCATGTCATGCCACTAGTTCATAATGGGCATGACCACACGCGATATAGTTTATCACACGTTATATCGTGCGCCTGTCAAAATGCTGTATATGACTGTTGTGGCTCATTTTGACAGATGACCGGGATGAAATATATGATAAACTATATAGCATTTATTACGTAATAAATACAATGTGAATGTGTGTATATCATAGTTTATTACTGCGTTGTAGCAATATAAATAAAAATTTTAGCTCCGTTTTTAAAAGCTATGCGTACGTTTTTAAAGCATTTTTTAAATTTTACATCCTGTTTAGTATTTTTAAGAATAAGAATAGTTTATTATGAACGCCACAACACGATACAAAAACAAAGAAGTAGTAAATTATAGCTAAAATAGAAATACTATTATGAAGAAGATCCCGACAATGCTGTCACGTGTTGCGGCGTGCACAAATGGGTTAGCACTCAGCTCATGCTGCGACGAATCACAGCGCTGGTTTTCAGTGCCCCCAAATGCACAGTGACGCACGGACGCCATGTGAGTTACAATAATTAAGTATTATGACAACAGAAAATCAATATTACCGTTATTTTTTTGTATTAGCTAACGCATTGATGATAAAACTGGTGTTGTCTTAGGACAAGTGGGCAACTATCGGACTATCCACCAAATACGTCTAAAGATTTGTAGGTTTTAACAGCAATGGGTTCACCCCGTATCACGTGTTTATGTTTGCATTAAACTCGTAATATTTGGAAGTACTGTGTTGTTAGTAATTTGTGGATAATGCTGCTGGTTTTGCAATCATCTATAAATAATAATAATAAATAAGTATCCATAGACATACACACAGCGCCATCTAGTCCCACAGTAAGCAACCATAGGCTTGTGCTGTGGATACCAGATGGTTGATATACTACATAAATACATTCTTTTTGTAAATAAATACTAAATATTAGGCCTTTACCTATGAAATTGCCGTTTTGTATGAAAAAATTTAAACGAATTTTTTTCATGTATTTTTTATTTGAATTAATCGAAGTAATCACCCATGCAATCAATGTTTTTTGATGCCCTTCTTAAAGAAATCAGCTGGACGGGAGGCAACAAATTCTTCAAAGGCATTTTGTAATGCCTCTCGGGTATTGAATTTTTTTCCTGCCAAGAAGTTATCCAAATTCTGGAAAAAGTAGTAGTCTGTAGGCGCAAGGTCTGGTGAGTAGGGCGGATGACGGAGAGCTTCCAACCCCAGTTCTTGCAACTTGGAGACCGTCTGCGCTGTGCAGTATGAGGTCGCGCGATGTCGTGCAGGAGCAGCGGAGAGGAGCGATTGACCAATGCTGGTAGGAGATGTGCCAGCTTCTCCATCATTGTGTTCAATTCTTCACAGTACACATCTGCAGTAATGCTCATCCCGTTTGGTAAGAAGCTATGATGAATCACACCGGCGCTAGACCACCAAACAGTGACCATCAATTTTCTAGGGGTAAGTTTTCGTTTAGGGCATTGTTTAGGTGCTGAACGCAGGATCCAACCAACTTACTGAGTGCTTGCGGTTATCAAACAGAATCCATTTTTCATCGCAGGTAACAATGCGGTTCATAATTCCTTCATTTGTGTGTCTGTTGAGCAGTGCAAGGCACGTCTCGACGCATACTTCGCGCTGGCGATCATTGAGTTCGTGGGGCACCCATTTGTCAAGCTTTTTTACCTTGCCAATTTGACGCAAATGGACCAATATTGTTTTGACGCTAACGTCGAAAGCTGCTGCTAATTCAGCCGTAGATTGTGTATCATCAGCTTCCAAAATCGCCTTTAATTCGTCATTGTCGACCAAAGTCTTCGGACGACCGCGAGGTTCATTTTTCAGGTCGAAATTCCCAGAACGGAAGCGAACAAACCAATAACAGGTGGTGCGTTGGTTTGTAGTGTTAGCTCCGTAAACGTCGTTGATGTTGCGTGCCGCTTGTGCCGCGTTGCTGTCACGACGGTACTCATATTCCATAATTACTCGAATTTTTAACGTATCCATGATGACGAAAAAGATTGAAATGCGATGAAAATGTAACACTAATCAATAAACAAATGACTACTTTTGGAAAAAGAATTCCATGTTTTTGAAATAAAATTAATTTGAAATTAGAATTCTTAGCCAAACAAAAATTATTTTGATTTGAAATGGCCCGTACTGCAGAACGGCAATTTCATAGGTAGGTAAATGAAAACATCCATAACTCGGGTACACATGTCCGTATACATCACACAAATATATACCCCTAGCGGGATTCAAACCCGCAACCTTTTGGTATAAATAGTATATACCTATACTAGTTTGTAACTAATCTTATAAGTTATACCCATTATAAAACTGTTTATTGTCCCAAATAAATAAAAATTAAAATAAAAGCACCCAAACACTATTTCTGACCACTATTTGGGATAAAGGCTGTGACCATGTATGTAATTGGCGAGTTATTTTTACATGGCGCAACAAAGTAAGAATTTTGTCCAATTAATTTCTGACATTGCGATAGAGTGTTCTAATTTATGCTATTGAATATTTATATACGGACAAACAGCTACCTCATTTCTATTATAGATAGTGTATCCTTCCTTAATGAATGAACAATATGTTACATCAATAAACACCACTAAAATATCACTTGTAAACAGAAATTTAAGTAGCGTGTGGGTGGATTTAGTTAGTTCGGATAGATAATCAACATGTTGTTTTCATAGATTTGAATCCTTGATATTGTTAGAGAGAAATTGATGGATGTTACTAGAAGTAGACGGTACTCCCATACAATATTATTTATTATTATTAGGAGTCCATACTATCCCACTGCTGCGGGCAAAGGCCTCCCTCCTCTCTCTCCACTGCTAGAGAGTAGCTCTATCCCAGGCCTCCTCCGACCAGTTGGTTAGGAACTTATCCAACCCATCCCGCCATCTCCTTTTGGGTCTGCCGCGACGCCTTCTTTCTAACGGTGGGCTCTAGGTGGTGGCGATTTTGGCCGACAAGTCCAATACAATATAAAACAAATAATCTTTATTGCACATAATAATTTACAATAATTTTTGATGATAACAATAGAACACAATTAGGCGGCCTTATCACAAAAATATCTTCCAGACATCCCACAGCTTTGGGTAGTTTGTAGATAAAAAAACAGGTAGGGTGCACGATACTATTAATTTAAGAAATAATTAATCTTTGTGTGATAAATACGAACATTTATTCCGGAGTCATGAATGTTTAAATAAATATTTATGTATGTTCATACGTTCTCAAGTATCCATAGTACAAGCTTTGCTTAGTTTGGAACTAGATGATTGGTGTAAGTGTCTGAAATATTTATTTATTATTTATTTATACTTAAGATATGAAAATAAGATGCAATAAAAATTTTGTTAAGAGAGTCACGATTGTATCTTAGCTTGTATAAATATTTAATTGTGTTAGAGTTACATTAATAATATTACTATACTAATTTTTTGAAAGTGAAGCGATGTAGTTATTAAAAAAATCGTCATTTTGACTTTCAATAAGTGACAATTTTGTATCCTACATAGAATAAAAAATGTTTGACTTTGATAATAATATTTACCAAAAATAGGATTTGATGGAAATATAAGTACTAGTATATTTCCATCAAATCCTATTCTCCTATCCTATTATCCTAGCTACCCACATTGGGCCAGCGTGGTGGACTAAGGCCCATACTCCCTCATTATCTTGATGACCGGTTGGTAGTTGATAGTGACCCTGTCAGCGAAACCAAAGGTTGCGTGTTCGAATCCCGCGAGGGTTAAATATTTGTGTGATGAATACGAACATTCATTCCCGAGTCATGGATGTTTATATAAATTTTTATGTATGTTTATTAGTTATCTAGTATCCATAACACAAGCTTTGCTTAGTTTGGGACTAGATGATTGGTGTAAGTGTCCGAAATATTTATTTATATTATTATTATACGAGGGAAGGGCTATATCCCTGCAGTGGGATGTTTACAGGCTGAGATGATGATGATACTTATCTAGTCGATATTTTTCACGACTCTCGAGGGTCGAAAATCATTATAATAACTCGTAATCACTGCGCCTCATTCAAGAGCATATAAATTGGTTGTCGTTTTGCGATAGCAAATAAAGATAGAAATTTCCCTAATTGCTAAGCTTGAAAGGTTGTCAATCCCAGTAATTATCGCAGGCCGCTGGCCGCCAGCCACATTTCGCGCAATAACACCGTCCATCGCCATTCTCACTGTTTTCACGTCATCGGGCATTGAATTGATCATCTATGCATTTAAAAGTGAAACAATTTATAGTGGTACGATTCATATATCGAGAAGGTCAAGTTATTAAATAAACAAATATTTCGGATATTACTATTGTAATATATTATATTTGTGTGATATATATATTATTCATGTTTTGTACAGGGATTGACATGTATGTATTTTGTTTGTAATTTTGCTGTGCAGCACAGCAGTAGTGGATATATTATGTCTCCTCCTTTGCCAACGTTGTATGGAAGGGATCGCTACAAGCGAGAAGACCGCCATGATTGTACACCTGTTAATAATTTCTCACTGTGTATATTTTTAAGTAGTGTACAATAAACAATATGTATTTCGGACTCCTATGCACCAATTATTTAGCTTCAAAGGAGGCAGAGGCAGGCTATAAATACTAGATAATAAACAGTTACAGGACGTCCACTGCTGAGCATAGGCCTCCTCCATAGATTTCCAGGGCAACCGCTTGGAAGCGACCTGCAACCAGCGACGTCCCGCGACCTTCATCAGGTCGTCCCTCCACCTTGCTGCGCTTGCCGGTACGTGGTCTCCACTCGATAACTTTAATACCACCTTTAGTAAGACCTAGAGTAATGTCTACAATCTTTTTTGAGAGTAATCACGAACCGTATCGCACGTGAGTTTAAATACTTCCAGCCTCCCGAACAAACCGATACATAAATATTTTTAAAAACATCCATGACTCGAGACTAAACGTTCGTATTCATCTCACAACTATTTACTCCTAGCCTGATTCGGAAATTGTAATCATTGGTTTCGAAGGCAATGTAATTTCCAACTACACAAAACTCGAACCAAATATGTTATGAAGAGACATGTTTTATTCATAAGACAAAGTAAATAAAACATAATTCTTCACGTTATCTCCCGTATATGCCCAATAAATCGTAACGACACGTTGTTCGTGTGAGCCTGAGTCAAATTGGATACAGCACACACAGCAGCACCGGCATACGACGTTGTAATGTGTGAATTATTATGGGAGATAAGGCTATGGTTTGCGACCGGCAACGTGCAGCGCTGCTTGTGTGTTTTATATCTCCCAATACCTATATTACATTACAACATTACAACGTCGTATGCTACAACACGTTGTTACGCGTACCGGTATGCTTCATCTAGGGCATTCATTAATAGGTGTAATATTGTATAAATTACTACGTTGGCGTATGCTGCAAGGTGCTTCTACGCGCCCAAGTGTGCTGCACTTGGGGGGTGATAATAGGTGTAATATTGCATACATTACAACGTCGTATACTGCAGAGCGCTGCTACGCACAGTGGTGTGCTGCATCTAGACAGTGATAATAGGTATGAGATTGCAAACATTACAACATCGTAAGCTGCAAGGCGCTGCTACGCCCTGTGCTGTTCTGCATCTGTTGTAACTTTCACTTCACTTTTAAATCGCATTCGGAAACAATTCCATAATTCACACTATTATATTTTTACTAAAAAAAAAAACAGAATGGTCCTGTGGGTTTCTTATGTCGTTTCTTTGCTTCATATGTTTTCCCTTTTCGACGCGGTACTTGCTTGGATGTACCTTTTTTTTTATGCACGACTGGTTTGTACTTAATCTCAGTCACACCAGATGTTAAGTGAAGATGAGGTCGAAGGTGGAAGCGTACTGACCCGGAAACCCCAACATATTTGGGGGACTGGCTATCTTATCTCTGACAACCGGAACACAACAATGCTATTAACATTGCTGCTTGGCGGCAGATTTAGATAAAGATGGTGGTAGCTTGCCAGGCGGACATTTTAAAATGCCCTACCACCAACCAAACCGAGTACTTAAACATGTACCCCGCTGGGGTTCGAACCCGCGACCTCCGAATGGTAAACCCAATGTTGTTTACATCGAGCTACGGAGGCGGTTAACTACCTACAACTAACTACCTACTGATATACAGATAAATGCGGTAAGCCCTATTATTATTTCCAGTAGATTTGACATTCAATAATTGATATCATATATCTTACGTTGAAATAAATGTTTGGATTGAGTTGTAACTTTAGTCAGGAATTATAAACGGCTCAAACACAGCCAACCATATCACCAATCTCGCCCGCTGTCAGGGACTTTTCAAATATGTTTTTGCGCATCGGACAGACCTCATGTTTATTCTCACTGTATACATAATACGTCGATAATTATTAGGCTGGCATTTGGTTCGCGTGCGACCGATGCGTGAGTGGTTACTTTCCACTGCTATTTATAAGATCTTAGAGACTCGAAAGTATTTTTTTTTTCACTAATTTTCCCCGTTGTAATGTTGCACAGTAAATTATTGATGTGTATTAGGGTTGCCATGTTAGATGGATATTTTACCAAGTAAATTTTTAAATTTGTTAATATTGGGTCTTTACCTATGAAATTGGAGTTTTTTTTCTTCGTTAATCATATGTACCAATTCCAGCGATTTTCAAAGCTTTATTCAAATTTGTTTTTTATTTGGAAAATGGAATATTATTTCAAGATTTCACATGAAATATTTTTTAATTTCTGGGCTAAATTACATAATAAAAAAAATTTGAACAGAGCTCTTTTCATGTGTTTCCCATAATCATTTCTTAGATTCGCTGAAACTTTTATAAAGCGGTTACTTTTAAAAATTAACGCTGCCTATACTTAACTTAATGTTATCCGATAATACACACAAAGTTTAGCTGAATTTGGATTTGCCGTTCCCAAAAAAAAAAACAAAAATGTTTGTATGGAGAAAACAGTCTTAATGAAATTCTTCATACAAAACGCCAATTTCATAGATAAGGACTTAATATTTATCATCATATAGGACGTCCACTCACAAGATGGACAGACCTGATAAAGGCCTCGGGAAATCGCTGGATGCAGGCCGCTTCCAACTAGTCACTCTGGAATTCTATGGGGGAGGCCTGTGACCAGTAGAGGCCTTGCGGCTGATATATGATGATGCGCTCTAGAAATAAATTATGGTAACTCGACACGTCTATCTATTAGACTTTTATCCCCTTATTTCTTACTTCTTAGAATGCTTACGCGGTACCAAATTTAGCGAACGAACGCAAGTTAGCTAAACGTCAAATTATTAGCAATCGCACGCAAATTTAAACAAGTCTCCTAACATTGTCAGTAATGTAATTGTCATAGTAAATTACAATTGTTACGTTTGTAGTACAAGGCCTTGGGATTTGTTATTTATCTAATTAGTTAATTTATTTAGGTGTTTAGCTGGTTAAGTTTATTTTGTTATTCTATCTAATAAAGGTTTCTGAAAAAGTTTTTTTTTAATGCACAACGGGTTCTTACTTGACCTCGATCACACCTGATGTTAAGTGAAGATGAGGTTGAAAGTGGAAGCGTACTAACCCGGAAACCCCAACACATATTTGGGGGACTGGCTACCTTATCTCTGACAACCGGAACACAACAATGCTATTAACATTGTTGCTTGGCGGCATATTTAGATAATATGGTGGTAACTAGTCAAGCGGACATTTAAAAGGCCCTACCACCAACCAAATTAGCTTATTGCTAATATTAAAACTGTCAGTGTCACAGTAACCATAATAACATCCAAACGAGTGTTATAATGTTTATACTAAATTTCATAATGCAACTCTTTTGGTTTATAATTGGTCTTCGAACAGTTGCGATCCCTTACACGCAAAGAGGTCTACTCACCAAACAGCCTATTGTCACTACTCATGTCATGGTATATTTATAGAATTTCAAAAAAGAACAAAATATAGGTTATCTGAATCCTATTCGATACTTTCCATGAATGGGCACAGAGTTCTTACAACATTGTACAACACCCTATGGTTTTTGTAGCTGAGAGGATTCATATCATGGTTGTGGATAAAGTATTGTAAGCAACTGTACATAATTAGGTATTAAAACATATTCGTCATTTAATAACAGGTCAGGGGGGGGTAAATATAAGATACTCGATATTTTGAATAAAAATAAGACAGGCTAACTTTTTGTAAAAGGGATTACACTATAAGGATGATATTGCATTTAAAAGAGCGTCTTAAATATATTACCTTTAAGAACTATAATTAAAAAGTTATCGATCCATTCAATAATTTGAATTAAATGAACTAAAAGTGACTATTAGAATTTTGGCACGAAAAATTTACAGCAAGCTCGGTGACCTTTTCATGCAACTTCTTCTCGTTCTAACTTCTACTAATGCATTTACGTGAAGAGTAGGTGGTAGGTAGGAGCGGAGCGGAGGAGGAATACAGCAATTTTACTTAGTGCCTAACTAGTCGTCAGAAAGAACGTGTTGTTTTAGAGGCAACATAAAGATGTTGCATTTATTTGGATACATCATAAAAGTTTTTGTTTAATTTTTACCTGCTCTGTCTTATTTGTATTTCTATTTGTAACAAGATCGCATCATTACGAAAATTTTAGCTGTATTAATTTAAACTTCATTGTTTCATATTTACCCCTCAATTGTGAGAAATTATGAGACATACATTTTGAATAAAAACGTGTATATTTTTATTGTAATATCTACAAAAGAATGATTTTATGTTATAAACATTTACGCATTTACACAATGCGTTATAAGCTGATATTTTAGAGTGTCAAATATAAAAAGTTTCATGATTCGTCTCATAATCACCCCTGACCCCACCTCATTATAACTATAACAGTTGCATTAATGACTAATCTATAATTTGTTATCCATTAAATTAAATAAACATATTTTCAACTAGACTGTAGGTAGTTATAAGGTTGGGGGTGCTAAGAATCCCCGGAGGACTTCCTCTAACAAGGAGGATGAATACTACGTATGGTATACCGAATTACACTGCCACGAAAAACGTTTGGCCGAAGAACGTTTGATCGAAAGCCGAGTACATTGCGGATATGGTTATAATAATAAATTTGAACGATGAACAAACTCCGCAATGTACTCGGCGTTTGATCAAACGTTCTTCGGTCAAACGTTTTTCGGTGTAGTGTAATTCGGTATACCATACGTAGGTCCAACCTGATAAAGGTCGCGGGAAGTATATGGATACCGGCCGCTTCAAGATTGAGATCCCCTTAAGTTGACGCTAGAGAATCTGTTGCATAATAAAACAGTATTAAAAAAATAGTATTGTGACTACGACGCGACCTCAATCTCAAGATCGATTTATATATATCGGCCCTAAGTCCTGCCTATAATCTTTTAGAGCAGGGCCGTAGAGTAATAATTATCGGAAAACTGTCAATCAAATGTCATATTAACTTTAGAGACAAAACGCCACACTTCTGCGCGATGGAGATGGCCGACAATGATTTTTTAATCCAATTTACAGAAATACATACAGACCTTTATCCCAAATGAGGTGGTCAGAGATATCTAAATCCCAATTTTTCGAGAATTGTTTTCGGAGATCTTAGCGTCTTCTACATCGCAATGAAGTTCATAACCACTATGAACTGAACTTGAACTTTAATTTAATATTGTAGATTTTATAATACCTATACAATACCTAAAGCAAGCTACAGAATGGTTAGATAATATTTTTATTCTATAACTGAGTGGTCCTTTTGCAAAAAATCAGGAACTTTCAGATTACATCCTCCGTGGCTCAAAGTAAACAACATTGGGTTTACGATTCAGAGGTCGCGGGTTCGATCCCCAGCGGGGTACATGTTTACGTACTCGGTTTGGTTGGTGGTAGGGCATTTTAAATGTCCGCCTGGCTAGCTACCACCATCTTATCTAAATCTGCCGCCAAGCAGCAATGTTAATAGCATTGTTGTGTTCCGGTTGTCAGAGATAAGATAGCCAGTCCCCCAAATATGTTGGGGTTTCCGGGTCAGTACGCTTCTGCCATCGACCTCATCTTCACTTAACATCAGGTGTGATTGAGGTCAAGTACCATCCCGTGGTGCAAAAAAAATGTTTAGCACATTTGCACCAATCATCTCGCCCCATAAGCAAAGCTTTTTACTATGGATGCTCGATAACGGATATACATAAATATTTACATAAACATCCATGACTAGGAGAAAATGCATGCTGGTAGAAAACTCTATCGGAGTTAAGTACCAACCCTTTGTTCTTAAAAAAAAAAGAATTGCATAAATTACGTAATTTTATTGGACTAAACAAGTGTGATCATGATAATGGTGATGATTTTATTGAAACTGTGTGAAAGGCTAAATATCTTCGAATTGCAAACCCATAGGCACAATTCGTACCTTCACGGTGAGATCCCAAACGATTACGCACCTTACGGTAACAGCTTAAAGTTCATTTCAAGAAATTTCACCGTAAATTCGGACCCTCGCAAATAATTAGGACAAACGTCCTGCGAAACGAAAACAGCATTTATATTTGGTGCTATAATATTACAGAAACCTTAAATAACACTCCTCAATGTCCGTGTTTTAAATCGAAGTGAATGTAACAAAGCGTTCCCGCATTATAACGAGACAATGCTGCGGATGCTGAATACCTACAGATGAACAAATTGTTCTATAAAACGATGCATTGTGGCTCGAAGCTTTTATGGCTGCTTTTAAAGTACACGTGGAAAAGCTTCTGTATAATGAAATGAAACCATTCACGTGTAAACCTTTTAGTTGAAGATGTGCAGACCTAATTTATGTAAAAATTTATATAAAACCTAATAATCTGCTATGAATTATGTTAGATATTGAAGCGCCAAGGTATCGACTTTATTTTGTTCTCTATCTCCTGAGTGTATCATCAGATCCTAAACAAGTTATGTTGGAAAAATCTGGAGGCAAACCCTATTAAAAAAAATATACATCAAAGAAAATCTGGGTGAACGCATATAAAAAATATAGGGTCTAACACAATTAACCCGACAAACTTGGGCAATTGCCTTAAAAAAACTAGCCTTAAAAATTTAGTTTAGGAGTAAAAAAATTTAATGTAAGTGCAAATGAAAATACAAATTAACCGACTTACTTAATTTCGGTTGTACCTTATTTTATAAATTAGAAAAAAAGACAACGTTCATATGGAAGACGCCAATGGTGGTGGCGGGGCACAGGGTGCAATCAGTTACAGCAAGTTGCGGCGGCGCCGGGGCAAGCGCCGGCGGCGAGCGACGAGTGGTCGCCTTTCGGCGTCTTCAAAGATACCGCGGCACGTGTTTGTGTGTTGTGGCAAAGTACTTAGAGCGGGTCCAACTCACAAAATTTACATTTCGAAATTTAATTTTTTGAATAAAATCTGTTAACTTTAATGTTTTATTATACACTCTGCAACGTAATATCGTAATTGGTAATCGAAATTTTTTTGATCAAATTTGTCTTTTCCTAGTGGACAGTTGTTCCTAATCAGAAGTGCAGTCACCAGTAAACAGGAATTACACGAATTAAATTTAACCCTGTACACAGAGGAACATAGGACATCCTCTTGTTTTGGAGTCGATTTTTTCATGCTCTCCTAATTAATGCTTGAATTCAATCATCACCATGTCAACCACAAGACGTCCTCTACTGAACATAGGCCTCCCCCATGGATTTGGACGGACGACCTGATGAAGTTCCTGGGAAGTCGCTGGATGCAGGCCACTGCGAACCGGTCGCTCTACAATTCAATCATACCTGATGATAAATGAAGATGAGAAGATGGAAAAGCGCTCACTCGGAATAACCAACTTATTTGGGGGACTAGCTATCTTATCTCAATGCTAGCATGCCTGACGAATATTTAAAAATATTTTGTATATAGCGAAAGTGCAAAGCTTTTATTTAGCTTGCAATGTTCGTGTGAAAGTTTCGGTTCAAAATTTGAAAACCATTTTTAAACCACTTGCTGGTATCTGATTGAGCTGAATGGTATTCTGTCGCAATTGACAGCTGTCAGAATTCTTTGGATTTAAAAATCAGACTTAGAAGTATAATTATCAAATTAGTTGTAGCTGGTAGTTCAGTACCTATAAAAATTTTTGACAAACTTTTATTTAGCTTGCAAAGTTCGTATGTAAGTAATGAAGTTGTCCGTTTCAAAATTTCCAAAACATTTTTCAAGTTGAAATTTGGCATATTTATGTAAGTTCGATGACAATGCAATGTTAGGGTACCTTCGCGCTGATCTGATGATGGAAACGGGATTTAGGGACAGGAACTCCCTGATGGCAAATAGCATGATAGTCGAATTTGGGCTAGTTTGTTTTGTTGCCATGGTCCTTTCCATTACACATGATGACGAGGGTCTGAAGATAGAGCCAAAAGATTGCCACTGGAAGTCCTTAATGGAGTTTATGTCACTCGTCTTTGTACTAGAATAATATGTGATATTCATGACGGAAAATTAAAAGCCTGTTTTTAAAAATATTTTTAATGTGGGACGTATCATTTTTCTCTGTGTTTTTATTGGCAATGGAACGAAAATAGAATATTCCAATGTTGCAAAACATTCACTGAGCTATTTTCGGAAGGTTCTTCATAAGGAAATATTTACGCACTATAACATTCCAAATGAAAGACTCTCAAGAACATTCTTGGAAACTTCTGAAGTTTATTCTGACAATTTATCAATAGGTAAGTAGGTACTAGTTTTTAGCCAGCTATATGGTTGGTTTACATGAAAAAATTCGCGTTCGTAGCTTTTTCTTTTTACGACACGATATCTTTATCAAGAACATTATTGAAGGAAAAGCGGAGGGGAAGAGGAAGAGAGGAAGGCCTAGAAGGTACAAGTAAAGGAAAAAGTAAATGCCGTGTCGTATCAGGAAGTGAAAGAAAAGACGGAATTTAGATAAGTGTGGAAAGGACTCCACCGATAAGTGCGTGACCCTTAAATTGAAGGGCATTTATAACGAAAAGGAAAGCTATCACAGATAAGTAGGCTAATCTAAAAATACATAATGTACTTTCCGTTGAATATTATTTATCAAACAACAAAAAGCACCCTTCTAAAACCCTCCACCTGTGGGTAGCTAAACACGCACTTGACCGGGTTTTAATTTAAATGACACGGTGATTGTTCAATATCAATTTGGCAGTGAAGGCCAGCTTCTTGGGAAGACAATATTATGGGTTCGTCTATTTTTCAAATGAAAAAAACTCGTAGGTATACCTAACTAAGTAGTCTCATCAATAGCGTATGTTTTAGTTACTAAACTATCGTTATTTAACAATAAATTTAAAATTTTAAAAACCTCATAAGACTATGTCACCATCCAAGTACACCAAATAACCTGTGTTGAAAGCCGAAAATCTTCGAAGCGACATAACCGATTTTCATCAAAAATTACAAATAACCTATTTCCTTGTTTATTCTGCAATTGGGTGTTTTGTTAACGGACATTTTTTTGGGGGCCAATGTTGCTCACGTCCGTAGGCTGTACCCTCGAGACCCTACACGTGGCCCCTGGGTGGTACTAAACGAGCAACACACCTGGTGGTAGGCTTCGGCCGCGGCTAGTTACCACCCTTCAGGCAAAGCCAAACCGCCAAGCGACACGTCGTGTTCCGGTTTGATGCCTGAAGCAGCCAAACAGAGAACGGGTCTGAACAGTTGCGCTACTTCAGTCGACCGGTCCGGATATTGCGGTGCTGCTGCGCTGGTCGTCTCGTCGCGGAGGGTAGCGGGATCCGAAGCACGGTTTTCCGCTGGCCGACCGCAGTTAGTAGGGGGCCCAATTAGTAGCCCAGCTAGCTATGAAAGGCTGCCCCGCCAACTCGCGAAAAATCCCGAAATGCTCCATTGTGCCGGTTGGCGACCGGATGAGAGGACCCAATGGCCATTTCGGGGGGGTTCGGGCGTCCCCGCAGTCTGCAGCGAGTCCACCATCGGTGTAGCGGTCCCGTTTACGTCTATGGGTCATTGAAGTGGCGCCTCGTTCAACTACCGTTCTCTGCCTATTCACACCGTCATAAAACAATCGAATATGAAAAGGAATAATAAGAAAATGAGGTTTGCACAGCGGAAGCACGTCCTCTCACTTAAAGTGCACCTCTGCAATATTCGAGGATTGCACTCCAATCTCGATGCAGTCCACCACCACCTTGAGACTAGTAAACCTCATTTGCTTTTCCTAACGGAGACACAGATAGGATGTCCGACTGACGCAGCATACCTCAATTACCCAGGTTATTCCCTGGAGCACAATTTTAAACCCCACGCTGGAGTCTGTGTGTATGCTCGCGATGACATTTGCTGTCGGTGTCTCCGCAATCTTGAGGATCCCAGTTTTTCTGTTGTATGGATACTTGTGGATACCGGAATAAAGAAGATTCTCTATGCTGGGGTTTACAGGTCGCACAGCGGTGATCTGGAGACAACCAAACTGGTCGACTACCTTAGCCTCACAGCAGATGCCGCGCAACAAAGGTATCCCACTGCGCAACTGGTTTTTCTGGAGGACTTCAATGCCCACCTCCAAGATTGGTTGTACCCGTACCAGAAAACTGACCATGCTGGGAGGGAAGTGTTTAAACTTGCATTGTCGCAAAACCTCACTCAGCTGGTAAACCAACCTACGCGTATACCCGATGTTGCCCGCCACACTCCCAATTGCTTGGATCTTCTGCTGACAACCGATCCGGACAGATACCTGGTGTCGATTTCATCACAATTGGGGACATCTGACCACTGTCTGGTGAAATCTGTATCTATACTCTCCGCCTGAACTAAGTTCCAAAGGTACCAGGCGAGTATGGAGATACAAGTAAGCAGATTGGGATGAGATGCGTAATTTCTTTGCATCTTATCCTTGGCGGCAGGCATGTTTTTCTTCTGACGAACCGTCGAGCTGCGCGATAGCCATTACCGATGTTTTGCGTCAGGGGATGGAATATTTTATTCCTTTCTCTGACGTATCTCTCGGTGGCAAAGCACGCCCATGGTTTAACGCAGATTGTGCTCATGCCGAAGTAGCGAAGCAATCTGCGTATTTGGCCTGGGCTACTGCTCGCTCGCAAAAAGCACCGGATGTCCATCTGTTGAAAACTGCCTATAATAAAGTCGCCAAATCCTGCAAGAAGGTATTGCGTAAGGCACGTTTCGACCACATTGGCAAGATAGGAATCAGACTCGCCTCTTACCCTTCTGGTAGCAAGGCTTTCTGGTCCCTAGCTAAATCGGTCGAATCGAATTTTTGTCGACCAACGCTACCGCCTCTGCTGAAACCTGACGGAACACTTGCGCATACTGCGATAGAGAAAGCAGATTTATTTGCGTCCCTCTTCGCCGACAACTCCCGTCTAGATACTGCGAACCAAGCTCCGCCAGTTACCCCTTGCTGCGATTCTGTGATGGCAGAGGTACATATTCGCCAAAGGCACCTTGTGAGTGGATGTCCTACGATGGGCTTGCCTGTGTGTGATCTCCACTCAACTTTAATGCCCCATCGACCATTTCTTTTCTTCGTTCGTTCGTTCTTCGAGCCATATGCCCTGCCCACTGCTACTTCAACTTGCTAATCCGCTGGGCTAATATAATGCTGTTAATACTGTATTATTCAAAAATAAGAATAAATCATACCAGCCACACTACATTCATTGCTAAATATAGACGTCCCTCACAGATCCTTAGCCGCCTCCGTGGCTCAATGTAAACAACGTTGGGTTTACGATTTTTACGGTTACATGTTTAAGTACTCGGTACATGTTTAAGTACTCGGTTTGGTTGGTGGTAGGGCGTTTAAATGTCCGCCTGGCTAGCTACCACCGTCTTATCTAAATCTGCCACCAAGCAACAATGTTAATATCATTGTTGTGTTCCGGTTGTCAAAGATAAGATAGCCAGTCCCCCAAATGTGTTGGGGTTTCCGGGTCAGTACGCTTCCACCTTCGACCTCATCTTCACTTAACATCGGGTGTGATTGAGGTCAAGTACCAACCCGTGTGACATAAAAGCGACGGGTTGGAAGAGGCTTGCATCCAGCGAATTTAAGCCACCTTCATTGAGTCGTCGGTCCACCTTATAGGTGAACATCCTTCGCTGTGCTTGTGGGTGCGTGGTCTCCACTCTAGAACTTTCTCATGGTTCCCAATACCCACGCAACCTTCAACGATAATATCAATTTGTTTAATATTACCTTAGCGAGTCGATGGCAAAAACATCAAATTCTTGATAACCAGAACGTGGCTACACGTACAGTATTGTCAGTGGCATCGTAAAGGTCCTGTGCCCTGATTGTCACTCATTCGACATTTCACTGTGGATAGACATTGGCATGTCTATCTCTTTCACACTTATATGCGTGTGTAAAAGTGGCATCCCTATATTGATGTCTATCGAACTGAAATCTCAAACGAGTGAGAATCACTACCCTGCAACGTACAGTTACATCACATTACATAACAAATTCGAATCTATTGTAGACGATCCAGCCTTCCATTACAGGCATTACTTATACCAATGTCTATACAATCGCACAAAGAATTCCAACAACTCTAAAAACGATATACAGGGAACTTGACAATCATCTAAAATTTCCTCCTTATCCTTAAGTATTTCTCTCTCCAATGTCAAATGCTGTAAACATTTATCGACTATAAAACGGCTTTCGAAAATTGAAAGTTTTTTTCCTACAACGTTTTGTTGAGCTCTTGTTTATTTATTTAGAGCAGCGTTAAGTTTTATTAGGTGAATAAAAGTGATTGAAATAGCTGGGTCAATTGGATGTACGAAATAGTTAGGATTGTCAGTTTTATTGCGTATAATTCTGGTGCCTGATGTTATCTCAGCTTTCAGTAGATTTAATTGATTTTCTCTTTATTTGCTCGGAGATCTTAGGTATTTGTATCTGCAGCGAAACTTCAATGACGACAAATATATATCCTAAGACTACCACATCGTCCTTGAGAACCACATTAAACAACTAAAGTGGTGTGTCTGGTATTCCAGACAGTGGATAAAAAACACGAATTGCATTTGCAAGTTTAAAAGTCCCCAACTGCTTCTATTTATTGTGACTCTCCTTTCAAACGATGCCTTGTTTCAGTTATACCATCTCATTCTGCTTATTTCAGAGACTGGCTATTTCATCTGAAATAGCTGGAACACAACTATGCAATCAATATCACTGCTTGGTGGTAAACTTTGCTATGATGGCTGTATCTAACCAGGAGCATATTTAAAAAACCTCATCACTAATCAGAACGAGTAAGTACTAAACATCTGAAATTAAATGACGTTGAAATTATGTTTATTTGCTAAGATTTTGGGTACATTATAAGTTGGTACAATCTCTCCGTTTAAACTCCGTTTTGTTAATCCTGTGGTGGCTGCAAAAGTAATTACTTAACTTATAGGCACCCCTTTTTCCTTTACCAGGACAGCAGAAGTTACTAGGAGGTGAATAGCCACTCCACCATACAATACCCGCTGCTTGGGCCCTAGGAAAACATTTAAAAAAACCTGCCACTAATCAAACCGAGTACTAAACATCTGGGAATCGATACCGCGACTTCCGTTTTGCAAACCGTTCCGTGCTCCGTTTTGTTGTTGTTGTTTGTATGGTGTTTAAATTGTGTCCTGGAGGCAGTATAGTGCTGCAACACTAGTTATTTTTATTACCCGACAGCCACAAAAAGGAAGGAGGGTTATGTTTTTGGAGTGTATGAATGTAGATTTCTATGTTGTCTCCTGTAGCCTAAACGACTTTGAAGAGAAAGATGTCGTTCGATTTGTCTTGATGCCTAGAGTAAAAATTTTATGGTAAAAAATCCAACATGGCGCCCGCAAAATACATGATAAGCTAAAATTAATTTTCGGTGTCGCAAAGTGGTATCAAAGAAGGTCTCCTTCTCAGCTTTTGCAGTCTAGAAGTGCCGGGTTTTTTTGGTTTTTAAATACTTAAATAGTTATTACTTTAAAGCACTGCTTTTCCTTGTAAGTACCAGGAGAGTAAAAGTTACTAAGAGGTTGAATATTCCAATGCAACTCCACCATGCTCAGCTTTCATAATGCAACAGTCGTTATTTTCACTTCTAGCCACCATTATTTCCTTATAAGTACCAAGACAACAGAAGTCCTATGAAGTTAAAAAGCAACTCCACCGCGTACCACCCGTCCTTTGTTACTTCAATAATGTTTTTTATTTTTTTTTCATTTAAACTATGGTCGTGAAATGGGTATCTAAACCTCTGCTCTATTTCCTTTCACAATCTGCGGGAATAATTTAAATATCTCCACATGTAGCTGCCATTCACGTTGTTTATTTGTCTGTTTACGGATGTTACTTTAGTGGAAATTTATGCTATGTTTCGGTAAAAAAACGTTTGTTTATTTATATTTTGTATGTACTCTGACGTTTGTGTAAATAGAATAAAGGTGATGTAGACTTTGGTAGACTGTTTGAAATAGAATTTTCGAGTACGATGTAGATTAATCGCCTCCGTGGCTCAATGTAAACAACATTGGGTCTACGATTCGGAGGTCGCGGGTTCGATCCCCAAGCGGGGTACATGTTTAAACATGCTTAAGTACTCAGTTTGGTTGGTGGTAGGGCATTTTAAATGTCCGCCTGGCTAGCTACCACCATCTTATTTAAATCTGCCGCCAAGCAGCAATGTTAATAGCATTGTTGTGTTTCGGTTGTCAGATATAAGATAGTCAGTCCCCTAAATGTGTTGGAGTTTCCGTGTTAGTACGATTCCACCTTCTACCTCATCTTCACTTAACATCAGGTGTGATTGAGGTCAAGTAACAACCCGTTGTGCATAAAAAAGATGTTTATAATATCAGAAAAACATTTCACACTCACATGAAAAGGCCCGTCGAAATTATTGAAAAATGGCAAAAGAAAGAAGCTGGCCGTCATAGTGCCACTGCTGACTGTCATAACAGCAGTCAGTACGAAGCCTAAACATATATTATCCTTATAGTAGTGGGAAGACTTATTTGACAAGTTTCGTAGCGGTTGCAGCATGGGACTGATTTAGGGTATAAATTTCTTAATACCAAAGTGCAAACCTGCTTAAGAAGAGTAATCCTTGAGTTTCTTGTCTCGTGGTCTCGGCTCGTCTTCTCTGGGAAATATGCAGTTATTTTAGTTCAAAATGAATTAAAAAAAAAATACATTTTCAAGTGAGAGTCCTGCACGCTACAGGACCTCTACGATGCTACAGATATTGCTGCACGCATGGCCGCGTTCTGGTCCCCAAGATTTGAGGTTTAGCTATCACTTTTTAAGAAGAAGTGATAATTTTAATCCATTAAATAAAACTGATTTTATTTAGAAATGGTATGTACTGCAGCGGCAATAATAAATAAGTGACAATTAAAAAACTACCCCCGAAACTTGTCGGTGGAATCGTGAATAGAAGGCTATCCGCATTACCTCGCTAAGATTGATTTTTTCTTCAAAGTATCAACCAGACCCTCAGATAAATCTCTAAATAAATAAAGAAAAAACTTTTTTCGAATTTCATTCTGGATCATGTTATCGTAATAACTACAGCTGCAGCTGGGCGTTTAACATTCTGAATAAAATAAAATTCGCAAATCTCGCGAGATTGAAATTTCTATATTGCGATCGCGCTTCGAGATTGCATTCCCTAGGCATGACACTGTGTTATTACCATTTGGCATATAGGGCCTACGTTATATTAATTCTGTGCCTACGTCTCGGTGCGTTTGTCTTATGTTATTACGAGTAGAAAACAAAAAGAAACATTTTGCTTTTCTATGATTCCATTACTTGTCACCAGAGATTTCGCTAAGCACAATCCCGCCTCCACATTCTACCCACGGATCAACACTGGTACTCGACACGGCGCCTACTGATGGCAGACGGTGACATGTCAGTTTTGAGGTCATGTTCCCTTGATTAAAAGTTAAAGGGTATTTTGGGGGGCACAATCCAAGCTAATCCTCTGTCTCCGTCCCCGATCAACTCCAAACACGGCCGCGCCTGCCTCTCCAGGGCTGCACGTCAATCTCCCTTGATCAGTAGCAAGCCGTCGTCTGCTTATGCAAACAATCGACAGCCTTGCGGAATCGGTATCTTCAGAAAGTCGTCGAAGCACACATTCCACAAATAAGGCCCAAGCACTGATCCCCGAGGGCAGCCTCATGCGAGTGCCTTCGACACTACACAGGAGCAAATGCGTAACTCTATCGAGCCGTTAACAAAGTACTCTAGAAACAGCTTATTCGCTAAGCACAGTGTAAAAAGCTTATTGGTATTCCAGCGGTTGTAAAAGATATAGTGCTTTGTGGCTCACACGGTGACCATGATGATAATGATAGTACTGTGTATTTTCCAGCACGAAAAATGAATTGGACCAACCCGTTTCTGCCCAGGGGTGTCGTTAAAGGTGACTATTAGATTTGACATCAAAAACATCTATAGACTCATACTTTTTCAAAGGCGAAGGCAACATCAATCAAGAAAAAAAAAATTATTCAACGCCCAATGTACAAGACATTTTAAACTACAAAAAAAAAGAATAATGGAATCCGAAATAGGCTTAAGCTCAGCATAATGCTGTGACATGTACCATTAGCGCTGATTTTCAGCCGGCACCTTTGAATTTTTCTGTATATTTCGAAAAGTGAACTGTGGATTTTGTTTCAAGTATTATTTTAATGCTTGGGATATCTCTGACTAGTTTGGTTTAATGGTCTTACCGTTGTGTATATAATTATGTATGAAATTCTGCATATACGCGCTAGACCTTCTCACCTGCGAGTGACAAAGAGTGACAGGAAATTTAGGTTTTAAAAATTTTATAAAACAAAAATATATTTTCTAAATGACAATGTCTATTTTCAATGTAATTAGAGTCTACGAATAACGCCTAGCAAAAATACGGAGCAAAATTGTGTAAAAAGAAATTGTGATCATTTCACCATCTGCGGCGCTGTGTAAACAAGTTTGCTTTAAAATTAAATGCTAAACGAATCACAATAATGATAAACTGTCTACAAATTCAGATATATGTATCTATGTCGAAAACGACAACCAGCTATGGAGCATGCAATGCTCGGCTTTTTACTACGTGATCGAATCAGGAGTGAAGAAATTCGTGGGCAAACGGGCATTCACGGTCATAGCCTAGCGGATTAGTAAATTGATGGGGTAGTGGGCTGGGCAATATGTTCAAAGAATTTATAGTCAGTGGAGCTTTAAAGTTCTCGAGTGGAGACCACGCAGCGGCAAACGCAGCGTAGGAGGTCGTTGGATGCATGTCGTTTCCAACCGGGTGCTCTGGAAATCTATGGGGGAGACCTATGGTCAGCAGTGGACGTCTTCTAGCTGATATGATGATGTCGAAAGAAAAAATAAAATTGAAATTCCATAATTTAGACTTAGCAAGGTTAGCACATCCTTTGTGGGACACAACATACGCTTTTACAATAAAATCGCAGAACATGGTATTGAGTTTAACAGAGCAGAAATTTAAACGCCACATTAAAGAAACTCTGTGTAAGAAGGGTTATTAAAAATTAAATTTAATAAATTAAATAAATTAAAATTAAAAAAGAGGCTGGTCGTTATGTTAATTGCTTTTCTTTTGTAATATAAATAAATAAATAAATAATAAATAAATAAATATCCTTGACATACATACAGCGCCATCTAGTTTCACTTTAAGCAACTATAAGCTTGTGTTGTGGATACCAGATGGTTGATATACTACATAAATACATTTTTTTTGTAAATAAATACTTATTATAAATGAAAACATCCATAACTCGGGTACACATGTCCGTATTCATCACACAAACATATGACCCTAGCGGGATTCGAACCAGCAACCTTTTGGTATAGTGGTCAGAGTTGCTAACCACTACACCAGTATCCTACATTGAATAAAATATTTTTGATTTTGATTTTATAAATATGAAACTCTAAAAATGCAACAACTAAATAAACACCTAATAAAAAAAACTGTGTAAAGAGCCAACTAAAAAGATCAGTTTGGTTGGTGGTAGGGCATTTAAATGTCCGCTTGGCTAGCTAAAACCATCTTATCTAAATCTGCGGTCAAGCAGCAATATTAATAGCACTGTTGTGTTCCGGTTGTCAGAGATAAGATAGCCAGTCCCCCAAATGTGTTGGGGTTTCCGGGTCAGTACGCTTTCACCTTCGACCTCATCTTCACTTAACATCAGGTGTGATTGAGGTTAAGTACGAACCCGTCGTGCATAAAAAAGAAACACCTGTGTGATTTAGATACTTTTTTTTTAATTTTACAAATTATACCTCTTACGTCCGTTATGGTTTACTTTTTCTGACGCTTGGACTATCTTACCTCATTGGCGGCAAAGATACTCTCTTGCGTCGTTCCTCCCGCTCAAGGAGTCTCTTCCTCCTGGACACGATTTGCCATGGCCAACATGGAAATCCTTAAATCGGCTTCGAACTCAGGTTGGCCGCAGCAAAGATAATCTGTGCAGGTGGGGCTTCTCCGATGGCGGGAGTGATCGATGCGAGTGCGGAGTCTCCCCACAGACAATGGATCACGTATTGTCTTGCCCCGCGTGTCCTGACAGCTGCACCTTTGACGACCTCCTTAACGCCACAGACAGTGCTGTTAGAGTGGCTAAGTTTTGGTCCAATAAAATTTGAAACTTGCCTCGACACGAAAAGAAGAATCCATCCATCCAGATTTAGAATCCCACATGCTTAACCCTCTCTTCAGCCTGGTAAAAATCGTCCCACGCTACTCCATATTTCAGGCACTGGGCAGTAAAGGTGTTACCAAACTCGTATCTGCATTGCACTATAAAGTCATTTGCCAGAAGGCTAGTTAGGGACACTAAAACAACGGTAAGACTGGAAGCGGCGACCCTTTACGACTGAAAGTTTTAGTTTTACTTCAGCTTTATGACCACGGGACAATGTAGAGACAGACAAAGATACCGCTGTCATAAAAGTACGTATGATGGTTGATGTCACTGCAAACCGGACCGTAGTGTGGCCGAAATAGTGTCGCTATTCGTGTTGAAGTACTCATGGCGTAGTCGCATTCGCTATTCGTTTTTGATTAGCGAAGTTAAGCAATGTCTGTCTGTCAGTACTTGGATGGGTGACCTCAAGCGGCATTTTAATACGAGTGTTTTGTGCTTTGGAGGGCACGTTAATTTTTTTTTTGTTTATTTATTCATAGAACATTATTTGAACAATCTTCACTATAAGACGCCTACGAAAACCTGTAAAGGCTTGTGTGTAGTGCGAATGAGGTCACTGACCCGCCACGTTATTAATTATTACAAAGGGTATGTAACGTAACTTAAATATATACATAAGATGATATGCGAAAGCAAGTAGACATGTGTCTCGCTATCGAAATAAAATTTGTTGGAAAAGCACTTCCCACATAGTTCCATCTATAAAGTACTTCTTCAATGCATTTTTACATTGTTTTGTTATGTGAATATAGTTCACCAGGAAGACTATTTAAAATATCTGGTAAAATATAATCCCATATTCTCATGCCATATACATTATTAAATTTAGGTAGTTGATATGGTGGTAGGGATGCCAAATTACGTAGATGACTTGGTCTACTTGTTTTTGTTAACAATGCTATGTTGGGAAATTTTTCCAAAACTATTGACATTTTAATTTTGTTGTACACAGTTAATATTCTAGTGCTTAAACAATTCCTCATTATTTTCCTTATACTTATTTTTTATATACATATATTGGTACAATATTTTTAAGTAGACTAAGTTGTAGCTTATATAAGCTATCCATATATGTTTATAAGTACGCCCATAATTACCCAGTCCGTAACTAATTAGAGAATCTGCTAGAGATAAGTACAACATGCGGAGTATGTTACAAGGTAGCTTGTATTTTAAGTATAGCAAATTTGGCATTGATTGATCTTAGTTTATTACATACATTTTCGATATGTCGAAATAGTCGAATATATCGAAATAGTCGATCCCGGTGGTTTTCAATTGAAGACAGTCTAGACAGGCTCGATGCCTGTGCCTTGCACTTTATATTTTTTTTTGTACACTAGCGCCGTTGCGGTGGTATTCGACAATTTTACCACTTCTAATCTACTTCGTTAGCCGTATTGAACGGTCTCCGCTATTTTTGTTTTTTTTTTCGACAATTATTAAGTAATTATTGGGTCTACACTCACCTCACACACACCAACGCATCATCACAATTATAACACAACCTATTTTACCCAAAATTCAGTGAAAGTGCTTCATATTGCTGAGTTGGTAAGTTTCTTTGATTTCCAATTTCAAATTCTCCCTCTTGATCAGGTATTTAACGCTCTCGACGTGAAGGTTGTGACCGGCCTGATTACAGTCGTTGGTTTTAAAAAAAAAACTACCTATACCAATATCTTCTATTTCACTTACGTAATATGCCCTATTTTTTTCCTTACGGTAAAAAAACTCATCGGGTATAATTTTGGAATACACGGGGTTTAGTGGGCGAGACGCGGTTGTGCGGGCAGAACCCACCCTTACATTGAACGTGAGTGACGCTCACATCAAAATCTCCACTGAGATGGCCCATTTTTACTTTTCATTACATTGATGTTCGTCCCAATAAAATGGAGTAATAAAATATTTTTACGATCCTCACACCATAAATCCGGCATCACATGTTTGACCTAAGATCATATATTGCTGATAAATTGGATATGACGTTGCACTTGCTCGTCCCATTGTTTGATGCACCTGGAAAAAAATACGCTAAGCATGGTCTTGAACATAAATAAATTATTATTATTATTATTATTATTAGGAGCCCATACTGGCCCACTGCTGGGCAAAGGCCTCCCTCCTCTCTCTCCACGGTTCTCTATTGCAGGCCTCCTCCGACCAGTTGGTTAGGAACTTATCCAACTCATCCCTCCATCTCCTTTTCGGTCTGCCGCGATGCCTTCTTTCTAATGGTGGGCTCCAGGTGGTGACGATTTTGGGCCACATATCGTCTGGCACGCGACAAACATGGCCCGCCCAGTCCCACTTCAGCTTGGCGGCCGTTGTGGCTATGTCAGCAACAAGGGTCTTAGAGCGAAGTGTAGTGTTTCGGACGCGATCGGTCAGTTTAACATTTAGTACACTGCGCTCCATGGCTCGTTGGCAAACCTTGAGGCTGGTCCTTTGGGCTTCGGTCAAAGACCATAAATAAATACAATAAAAAAAAGATATTTATTCATCCACTTAAAAAAATTATACTACATGATCATTAATTATAGTTAAATTTTCTAACTTAGTGGACAAATAGGTTGGAGCCTCAGCAAAATAGCTGTTTTTCAGTCGCCATCTCGTGCATTCACTGATAACAGAACGCATAACACGCCAGAAGTTGTTGTACACTATAATACTATTGGCTACAAGCTACATCAAGCAAGCATTATATGACGAAAACTTAGGAGAAAAAAGAATTTTGAAATAATAATAATTGGCGAAAGACACCTACAATTCCTACACAATCAGAAAGTCAATCTCACTAACAAAATCTCAAAAAATAGAACTGGCTGGCACGTCATACTTCGGTATCACAGAGGCCCAGTTACTAGAAGACTTCTGTTTGCATAAAAGCCATTCCTTACATTTTCTTTTAAATGTGCAAAACGAGTTGGTTTGTTTAATAGTAAAAGTTAATTAAACTTACTTCTAATTGTCGTATCGACATGAAACTTTGCTTGTATATATAATAAATAATAATAATAAATATCTTTGCACATACACACAGCGCCATCTAGTTCCACACTAAGCAACTAGGCTTGTATTACAGATGCCAGATGGTTGTTACACTACACAAATACTTTTTTTTTGTAAATAAATACATATATAAATGAAAAACATCCATAACTCGGGAACACATGCTTGTATTCATCATACAAACATATGCCCCTAGCGGGATTCGAACCCGCGACCTTTTGGTATAGCAGCAGAGTTTCTAACCACTACACCAAACAGGTCGTCTAATATAATGTAATTCTTATGATAATACTTTGGTATATTGGAGCTGATTTGATGATGGAATGGAATAAAGTTTAGACACACAGAACACCGTCAAAAATGATTTGACGATACAATTTTTTTTTTAAGCACTACGGGTTAGCGCTTTACCTCAATCACACCTGATGTTAAGTGAAGATGAGGCCGAAGGTGGAAGCGTACTGACCCGGAAACCCAAATAATTTGGGGAACTGGCTATCATATCTGTGACAACCGGAACACAACAACGCTATTAACATTGCTGTTTGGCGGCAGATTTAGATAAGATGGTGGTAGCTAGCCAGGCGGACATTTAAAATGCTAATACTACAATACTAATACAACATGCGGAGTGATTCTTCAATTCACGTTCGAGCAACAAAGCCATTTCTTCATTTTATGTCGATTTAAGTGAGAGCTTTATGATGTTAAAACGTGTGGCTCTTTGGAGGAAAAATGATGTTCATAAATCTTAGATTACCAACATTATTATGTAGAGTGTTAATAATTATTTATGAAACTTATACAAAATACAATGACGAGTTCTATCCCAAAGGACCTGCAGCAGCACCACGTAATAATTGAATATCAAATTTATATAATCAAAACAACTTATTTTATAATTCAGTTTTTGTCAGTTGACAATTCCTATTAAGTAAATTAATAGCTTTACCAGGGGTCCTCGCTCTTCCATAGTGAAAAGTTGTTACGACTAACTAGACCTAATGTTTATGAAAAATAACAATTAAAGTGATAGATAAATAGAAACGTGTAATTTTTGCTTATATGTGTATTCAAGTGTGTGTGTGTGTGAGTACATGTATGTATGCTTGCTTGCGTTGTATGGCTAATTTTGGTTGCACGTAACCGACCTAGAAGTAAATTTTGGTAACTCAATACGTCTATTAGACATTATCCTTGCTAATAAAGCGCTTACGTGTAGTGATGCAAAGTGACGTAATTTTACCGAAAATGCTGGTAAAGTACCTACGGTTATTATAAATTACAGTAAAATTACTAGCGATTGTGACGTTTTAAATTTTAATTTGTTTCAAAACCAGTGGTTACAAAATCATTATGTGGCGTCACCGATTAGTGCAGTCCGCCATATTGTGCGGCATATGCGCTCTTTCCATTCAGTGAGCAAGCGGCGATTAGTTGACTTGGTTTTGTCCGGAAGACGGCGCATGAGTAATCATAATGTTTATTCGAAAATTACCTTGTTTGTGAAAATTTATGGGACGAAATCTTAGCGCCATCTGTTGCATGGACCCAGAACTTTTATGAAAAGAAAACACAATGCTGCCGCCGCAATTTCCTGCGGCAACGCGATGTTTATTTTAGTAGTAGTTTAGTTACCGAATATTACCATATTTTTCAATAACATACCGTATTTTGCGGGGTAGTTTCACCGCTTTACATCCCTACTTTACCAAATTTAGCGATCGAGCGCCAGCGAGCTAAATGGCAAATTATTAGCATTCGAATGCAAAAATATTTACGTGATATGATGAAGTCAAAGATAATTGACTCGTTTAAAATTTGAAAATTCCTAATCCCAATTGAAATGCTCGTGGCGCAGTCATTTTCTGTTAGCGAAGTTAAGCAAAGCAGCGCGGTCAGTCCTTGCATGGATTCAACTATGACTGTTCCCGTGCTTCGATGGGCACGCTAAATAGTTGGATCGCCGGTGAACGGATGACTTAATAATAGTGAGTAGAATAGAAATGTATTTCTATCAAACATAGTAGTTACAGGTGGTAATGTGTGTGTAATATAAAGTGTATTCATGTTTCGTTTGGCGTGAAAATGTCAAATTTTACAATAATTATTATAGTTATGTCAGGTGGCCACTAGTCTGACATAGATGACAATATACTATTTCCTATATATTAGGTCCTTACCTATGAAATTGGCGTTTTGTATGAAGAATTTCATTAAGACTGTTTTCTCCATACAAACATTTAAAATTTTTTTTGGGAACGTCAAATCCAAATTTTGCTAAACTTTGTGTGTATTATCCGGATAACATTAGTTAAGTATAGGAAGCGTTAATTTTTTAAAGTAACCGCTTTATAAAAGTTTCAGCGAATCTAAGAAATATTTATGGGAAGCACACGAAAAGAGCACTGTTCATTTTTTGTAATTATGTGATTTAGCCCAGAAATTCAAAAATATTTCATGAACCTTGAAATAATATTCCATTTTCCAAATAAAAACAAATTTGGATATAGCTTTGAAAATCGCAGGAATCGCTACATATGATTAACGAAGAAAAAAAACTCCAATTTCATAGGTAAATACCCAATAGTTCAAACAATAAAAACATGAAGGAAAAAAAATTGAAGACGAGGTGGAGTAGCAATCGGCGTAATAATATTTTTCTTGGTTTCATGAATAATGTGTATTTGATTGATTGATTGAAATTCACCAATCCGCGCTGGTTATGCGTGGTGAATTATGGCCCATACCCTGGAAAGGAGGCTGTGCCGCAACAGTGGGAACTTGTAAGGTGCATGAGGATGTAACCTTCAATTCCATTTCCCAGTACCAATCTATCATTCAACAGCTTCTCAGGAACTCGAAGCTTATTTAATAACCGTGACCTGATATTTCCTGAAACCATTTCGGATTTCTGATACTCGAAATTATTCCTCGCAGCGAGATCAAAGGGAATTTATATATTTACATTTGGGAGTAAATTTGTAAAATCAACTGTTTACCAATTATCTAGTTAGGTACAACCAGCTACACTGGGCCTTACTTATATTGCAAACACTCTCTGAATAATATAATCCGCGTTTCGAAATCAGCCATATTGAGTTTGCCTGTCGTGGCCGTTAAACATAATAGTAGGTTGTCTGTATAATTTTGAGTCCGAGTATATAAAGGCGCGAGTATTATAGCCGTTTGTATCAATCAATGATCCTGAGACTGCCTCTGCTATGTGGAATTTTGCAGCCGTACGCTTACATATTCTTAAGAGGGTTTATTCCATCCAGTAATGCCCTCATTGGATAAATAGCGATTTTTTTTCAATACAGAATAGATAAAAAACATCGCTCTGACCAGTATACTCCAGAAGCTTAAAAGCTAATTATGAATAATGCATAAATAGCTTTAATGGAGCGTCGGTGGCTCAACGGTTAAGACGCGGTCTCCCAATTTGAATGGTCCGCGTTCGATTCCCAGGCAGACCATGTACCAATGTTTAAATTTAATTTAATTACTTATGTGCATTTATCCGACTGCTGTTAAACGGTGAATGAAAACATCGTGGGGAATCCTGCATGCCTGAGAAATAAAAATTCATAGACATGTGAAGTCCCCAAGCCGCATTAGGCCAGCGTGGTCGACTATGGCTCCTACCCCCTCATATATGAGGGAAGGCCTATATCCCTGCAGTGGGATGTTTACTGGCTATTTAACTACATTCATAATATATATTGTTATAAGTATAATCATCGACAATTTGTATTCGTCGATACTATACTTATAACAATATACAGGGCGTCCCAAAGTTATGGGACATGAAGGGGAAGTACCTTAAATATTGTAGATAGTGAATTTTGCTCAAAGAAGACTTTATGTTATTTTTAAAAGTTAGTAATTCTGCATTCATAGATTTTCTAAAAATTACTTGCTTCGGCTGGGAATCGAACCGACTTAAATGTGAAAAAAAAAACACCCTACTTTTATGATGCCAATCGAAAGAATAGCTAAAAAATAATAACTCTGCCTAAGTAACATAGTATTTTAAAAGAAAGGAACAACATAAAATGATTGAGTCAAATTTCAAGAAAGTTATTTATTGCCGACGACGTTCGAAAAGTAGCGATATTATCATTCCAAAGATAGCATTGATTATTCGTAAATAAGTACCCACTTCATAAAATAGGTACTAACATAGTTTTCCTTATTATAAGTGCACGTGTAGATGAAATGATTACAAGAGGGATCACATTTTGAGCATTTAATTAATTAATTTACAAAAAAATACCTACTTAATTGACTACGGCAGTTTCATGTATGTTTTTTATTTGATTAAAATGATTAATTTCACGTTGTTCCTTTCTTTTAAAATACTATGTTACTTAGGCAGAGTTATTATTTTTTAGCTATTCTTTCGATTGGCATCATAAAAGTAGGGTGTTTTTTTTTTCACATTTGAGTCGGTTCGATTCCCAGCCGAAGCAAATAATTTTTAGAAAATCTATGAATGCAGAATTACTAACTTTTAAAAATAACATAAAGTCTTCTTTGAGCAAAATTCACTATCTACGATATTTAAGGTACTTCCCCTTCATGTCCCATAACTTTGGGACGCCCTGTATATTATGAATTGATAAGTATCTCAATTGATAAAATGCTTAAAACGGAATAAACTGGAGTGACGATGAAAAAGGAGTAGATGGTGTCTCGGTAGAAAAGGATACACGAGTGAGACCACCACTCAACCAAAAATGGTCTTGTGAATATAATATATTTGTATTTTGCGGACATAAAGTGTATCCTATGACACTCTAGGTATCAAGACGAATCTAACGACACCATGTACTTCGAAATCGGTCAAGCCGTTTAGGCTCCAGGATGCGCCAAAGGAACGGACATACATACATACGAGTACATACTTACATGCATACACTTTAGTATCCTTTCGGGCAGTCGGGTAAAAAAAGTTAGGTATCGAGTCTGAAGTGTTTTTCTTTTTTTTTATCCGCAACGGATCAGCACTTGACCTCAATCACACCTGATGTTAAGTGAAGATGAGGCCGAAGGTGGTAGCGTACTGACCCGGAAACCCCATCTTATTTGGGGGACTAGCTATCTCATCTCTGACAACCGGAACACAACAATGCTATTAACATTGCTGTTTGGCGGCAGATTTAGATAAGATGGTGGTAGCTAGCTAGGCGGACATTTAAAATACCCTACCACCAACCAAATCGAGGTATCGACCTCTAAACGACCTCCGAAACGTAAACCCAATGTTGTTTACATTGAGCCACGGAGGCGGTTAGAGGTGATCGAAAAATATACCAGTGAAGCTGAGTATTCCTAGTTCTTTTACTAATTCCCACCTTTAGATTAATAATGCAAGGAATTCAATAATATACTCGTAGTACAAGTCAGAGCCCAGAATTCTGCACACATAACATCCCTCGTCTTTCGTAGTAAAGAAATTGTTAAAACAACGATAACAATATATGACACTGAATGATAACTCTAAACTAGAAAAATATTACCGTCAACATGTGTTTGGCTTTTAAACATGTAATGTATGTTTTAAATCTGTGATATTGGCTGTATGATTTCAAAATTTTGAAATATAAATAAAATCCACAAAAAAAGAAAATCAAATGATATTCCATAAAAGGATGCCAAGTCTGCAACAGATACATAATTTTACACAGTTTATCACAATGAGTATCGAATAGATGTTTGTTTGTTGATGATGATGATTTAATGTAAGCAGAGTTCTCAGTAGTTCGCGAAATTGTCATACTTCAAAAAGAAAAATTTACGGCATATTTTCATGAAGTACCTCCGGCTCTTTGGCAATAAACAAATAATATGAAATATGTCAGAATGTTTACGATAGAAGCACCGATAAGCTATAAAAATTTAATGCCAACAGGTAAAAATACGGAAACTGCCCTACATTGAGCTGCGACGTCATACCGTATGAACCTGTAGAGGGAATTGTAAAACAAAATTCAGTGTTATTACTGGCAGAGAATAATACACAAATTATAGTTAAAAAAAAGACAGGTGCTAGTCTGACTCGCGCACTACGAAATACACCAAAAAACTGTGTTTAGAGCTAAATATATCTAAATAGCTTAACCGATTTGCATTAAACATGGCTAAGAACCTGTCCCCTCGTTTATTCTTTCATATAAAAAAGCGCACTAAAATCGGAGCACATTTTACTGAGATGTTGATAAGCTATGGCTAATGATTGCTTAAAAAGCAAATAACGTCTACCAAGGTAGTGAAGTTTCAAAGTGTACGTGTGTAATCACAAAAAAATATTTTTCATTATCTTTTATTTCATATTTTTTATATCATACTCTTTATATTTTTCATCATACTCGGAAAGTAGGTCTGAAGTTGCCTAGGGAGTGGGTTGAAAGTAATACTTATCAGCCCTAGGGATAATATATTTCAACTGACAGCTGTCAAATTCGAAAAAATAAACTTGTTCTATTTTCAAATTTTTATTGAATCATGTTCCAACTTTCTCTACAGCCATTCAATTACAGCGCGATGTAAAATTTAAATAACATAAAGTTAAGTATTAAATTACACAATATATATTTTTTAATGACTTTATTATAATTTAGTTTCAACTATTTCTTTAAAATAACATATTTGGGCAAAATATTTACCATTTTTTCAATGATGAAAATGAAAAACAATGGCTGTATAGCTGGCCGGCTACAGAAAAATAAAACAAAATAGGCGGGGAAAGCGGCAATCCGATCTTCACTTGTTTTATCGAGTTTTAGAGTTTTGTTTATACTTCCGTACATCATTTGTATTAACTAATGTTTTTATTTTTACTTTCCTTGTATTTGTAATGAAAAGCACAGCGTTTACCTCGGGTTAAAGACTTATTTAGTCCCTAGGATAACAATGTACTATTATTTATGTGATAAACTACAAATTAACGGTTTACGCATTGCTTCAAATCGATAACTTCTACGTTTATTCTATACTCATGTACAAACAAACACACAATCACACCTCCTCCCACATACACACCCCCACACACACCCTAACACACGCAGATAGTAGTTCTATTTCTTATGTTAAAAAAAGTATTTAGTATTTAATAATAAGCTCAAACCGTGTCTTATGGAAGAGCGGGACTTCCTGTTACAGCTATTAATAGACTTAAAAGGAAAGTTCAATCCACGTGTATGTTGTCCTTTGTTAAGAAATGAGAAGTAAATCCGAGAAAATTACAGACAATGTACAACGTTAGTTGGAAAGGGGGAACTAAGCTATATACTGCAGAATTCCCCACATTTATAATAAGATTCCAAAATTGATTAGAGAAGCGCCTGATTTACCTGTATTTAAGAGGAAACTGCATGATCTGTTGGCCCAAAAATGTTATTACAGCTTACACGAATTCTTAGACGACAAGTCCATATAATTGTATTGTAACCAACATATGTAATGTATTTTATTTGACTTAAAGAATTGTATTAATAAATTAAGTAAAGTTTTTTTTTTAAATTGTAACTGCTAAAATATTGTATGCCTTTACGGCGGAACACAGCGCTCTAAGGATATTGTAAGACCAAATGCTACCTGTGATTCACAATAAATGTACTTTGACTTTGACTTTGAAGCTGAAGGAGGGTTAATTAGATATTAGGTATCGCGAACAGTTTCTCTGGTCAAAATATTTTATCCGAAAAATAATTTTTATCTCTTCTAACTTTGACGACTTGTTTGGTGTAGTGGTTGAAACTCTGACCACTATACCAATTGGTCGCGGTCCGTATACCGTTAGCCGTATAGAAATTACAACACAATATATTTGTAAAACATTTTAATAAATAAAGAGAAAACTTTGTACATTTCAATAATTTATACTATAATAATACCTTACCTACTTACTTTCAGATAATAAATAACCTTACATTCTATTATACTTAGTTGTACGAGTAAGTTATTATAACTTTCGTCAGTCAATATAAATGCTTAAGTTTCAGTCAAAAATAATATAACAATTAATAGAAAATTATATTAAAAATATTATTGTTATTCATTTTGTACTATTTAAACAATATGTAGACGAAGTAAAAGCAAAGAAGATTAAACTAAAAAGAACAAGGAAACAGATTCGACCACGTTCTCTTCTCTTCATGTACGAATGGTAAAAAACATGTTCGAAATCTGAGCCGTGAGGGAGAGTTCTCAAAAGACTGGCAGCATCACTCCGTTAAATGGCAAGGCTAATTAAATTAAAAAAAAAAATACATTTAAGGAGAAATACACACATCTAATCGAAACGTTTTGGAGTCGTTTCTGTACATATTTCATTAAAAAGTTAAATAAAATGCAGCGGATTTATTAATTATTATTATAAATTACACAATACTAGCTGAAATTGAAAACTTGGCCATCCTTTCAGATGCAGGCTTAATCAAACTAACAACTTCTACTATGAGTTCAACTCTGATATTGAGGAAAAATATCAGCAGGAAAAAACTCTATCGGAGTTAAGCTCGCCTTTGTACATTTTATATACAATGCAGTCCCATAGAAACGTTCAATTGCACGTTCTAATGACCGGTTTGGTATAGGGGCACAGATTACTAATAAGTTACTAAAGTAAATAGGGGTTAGAAACTCTGCTGCTATACCAAAAGGTCGCGGGTTCGAATCCCGTTAGGGGCATATGTTTGTATGATGAATACAGACATGTGTTCCCGATTTATGAATGTTTTTCATTTATATATGTATTTATTTATAAAAAAAATGTATTTGTGTAGTTTATCAACCATCTGGTATCTATAATACAAACCTAGTTGCTTAGTGTGGAACTAAATGGCGCTGTGTGTATGTGCAAAGATATTTATTTATTTAATTCAGTCTCGACCAAAATTTCGGGAACAGCTCATTTTTTTTTTCCAATATCAGATTAATGGAAATTGTTCACTTTGATGGTCTAAGTCAGTACCTGAAAGGATGGCAATGTTTTAAGTTTCACCTGATCCATAATAATATATGGAACATATAAACAATAGTATAATAAATAATTACATTATTAGAGGATTAGGTAGTACCTACCTATTAAAAACCGTGCCACCATACTTCTGGAAGGCCAGATCATCTACTCTGCACAGCGACTGCTTCTGCATAGAGAGTGCCCAATGGAATGCACTAGTACGGTCGGCAACACAATTGAGGTAGCCGGTTTTAAATTGTAGGAAAAAGTCTAAAAGGAAATTGCTGATACGAGTAGCATAGTAAAGGGAAGTTTAACTGAAATTTGCCTATGAAATTATTTTAATTACATTAAGAAAAATGTAACAAAATCCAACCAAGACCATCCCAACAATATTAGGAAAAAAAAATTAAGCTTAAACCTTAATTGTATTGCCGACTTTACCATGCTAAGATCATGGTGAGAGAGTAAGATCAAGTCTCCAAGGCTCTACAATACTATACCTTCATCTGTGCTGTTCAATATTTAAAACATTTTAAAACTATTATTATCAACAATAATAAATTGTTCTTACAATATTGCTTCTACATAATATTCCGCCTGGCTAGCTACCACCATCTTATGTAAATCAGCCGCCAAACAACAATGTTAATAGCATTGTTGTGTTCCGATTGTCAGAGATAAGATAGCCAGTCCCTCAAATGTGATGGGGTTTCTGGGTCAGTACGCTTCCACCTTCGACCTCATCTTCACTTAACATCAGATGTGATTGAGGTCAACAAAGAAACCGTTGTGCGTAAAAAAACGTGCTTTATGCTTATAAAGTTTCATTAGAATAGGTATATTCAATTCGAAAAATTTTAACACGAAAGTTTGTATGAAGTGCCGTATTCGCTAAACCCTCAGAAAGTCAGCTGTAACAAAGGATGACACCCAGCATTTGCCAATCAACATAATTAATCCTTTGAACATTGGCGCTTCCCCTTGCCTTGCCATGCAATATAAAGCAAATTTCCATACCATTGCATGCAATTTAATAGTTTTGATTGCATCTCTACAGTTGATTGCAGTTCAATGGCTTAGAAGATTCGGAATTACTTTAATAATAGGTTCAACTAAGGGCCGAGGAATAGTGCGCCTGAGTGCATTCTAATTAAACTCAAATTTTGCATTAAATTTCCGCTATTTAACGCAATATCCAATTTAAACTCTAAACAAGTATCGATTCTTCTTAAGTCCTTGTCTTTATCTGTCAATCATATAGGGTGGCCATGTAATAAATATTCTTAGGTAAAAACAGCAAAAAGTGTAAATGTCTGGCGTAAGTCCTATTATTAGGTCCTTACTGAAGAATTTCATTAAGACTGCCTTCTCCATACAAAAATTTTTGATTTTTTTTTGGGAACGGTAAATCCATATTTAGTGATCGGAGAACATTAAGTTAAGTATAGGCAGCGTTAATTTTTAAAAGTAACCGCTTTATAAAAGTTTCAGGGAATCTAAGAAATGATTATGGGAAGCACATGAAAAGAGCTCTGTTCAAATTTATTTTATTATGTGATTTAGCCCAGAATTAAAAAAATATTTCCCGTGAAAACTTGAAATAATATTTCATTTTCCATATAAAAAACAAATTGGGATATAGCTTTGAAAATCGCAGGAATTGGTACATATGATTAACGAAGAAAAAAAAACTCCAATTTCATAGGTAAAGACCCAATATTAGAAACTGGTATACAATTTGAGTGTAGAAGTGAATTCTGATCACGACTTCAAACCTTCCTGTATAAAGTCTCATCTAGTTCAAACTAAGCTATTGCGCCTGGTGCAGTGATGAACATAGGCGCGGGCGTGGGCCTGTGTCTCTGCATGGAGTACGCCCGGTTCGTAGGCCAGTCCTTCCCATAACCAGCGCCTGACGAGTACGAATAGCTATTGCCGTAGTCCGCATTGAAGTCTGACGCGTCATTACTTCCGAAGTAAGAGTAATGGCTCATTGGGTGATGCTGAAAGCAGAAATGCAAAAAGGTCAATACAAAATTTTCTTCAGGCATAAAGTCACGTCTGTTGCACGTAGATATCTAAAGAGACCACAGACGTCCACTCGCTACGATCCTGACACCTCTTTTGCTTCATTCACTCAAAGTTGTGTTGGTTAAGAGTTTGGAGCAACTAAGCACACAAAGAGACAGACGCGGATAGCATCTTTGTTTTATTTTGACGACCGATTGGTGTAGTGGATAGTGACCCTATCAGCGAAACCAACGGTTGCGGGTTCGAATCCCGCGACGGGTAAATATTTGTGTGATGAATATGAACATTTATTCCTGAGTCATGGATGTTTATATAAATATTTATGTATGTTTATCCGTTATCTAGTATCCATAGTACAAGCTTTGCTTAGTTTGGGTCTAGATGATTGGTGTAAGTGTCCGAAATATTTTTTTTTAATTTATTTATACTATTTACAGAGATAATGTAACTATAAATTGAAAATTTAGAAAACCCCCGAGAAACCAAACGATTAAACAAAACAGCTAAACCGATTTTGATAAAACATATCTAAAAACCACCGCTATAAAACCTGCTTTCAAATAGAAATACTGCATCCAAATCGGTTCACCTGTTTAAGAGATACGGTGCCACAAACAGACACACACACTTAGCGGTCAAAGTTATAACACCCCACTTTTGCGTTAGGGGTTAAAAATGGGGCCTAGGCGTAAATCAATTTTTGTAAAATATATCTAGGCACCGCCTGACGTCACGGGTGACTCGAGAGATGGTAGTTTCCTCGCTCAACGTATCTATCTGCATTTAACGAGGAAATGATGCCAGTTTTCTGGGAATCATACCTCGCCGCCCCAATTGTATACTTCTTCTTTATTTTTATTTTATTTATTCAGGTTAACAACAGTCTTAAAACACAGATATACAACTAGATATTATTTAAATTTTACAGACTAATAAAAGTTAACCACAAATTGTATAAAACAGAGAGTAGACTTGTTCACAAACCGCACGTTCTTCAATTTAAGAGCTATGATCTTGTCGGTGTAATGGACACGTCTCTCTCTCTCTCTCTCTCTCAATTGTATACATTTGTTATAATTTTTTTAAGGCAATTTTATCCGTAACGTAGAATAAAGACAGGAAGTTGAGTTTAGTCGATCGAATTGGTGGTATTCTGGGGTTCTATTACATAATTTTATAGTTATCGTCATCGGTTACGTTCTGACATGTGATTGGTGGGCTCATCGTTCGCTCGGCAATTTAACGGTTTCTGATTGGTCAACGTTATGACGATACCGATGGAGTTATATAATCTAGGGGCTGGTTATAGAAAAGTTATTCACTTCATTAAATTATTGGTGCCGTGTCCTTTAGGCATATAAACAGAATAAAACTAATCCATCGGGGTCGTCAATGGTGACTCAAAAATCAAAATCAAAAATGTTTTATTTCGTCAGTTATGTGGCCTCATTAACCGCCTCCGTGGCTCAATGTAAACAACACTGAGTTTACGATTCGGAGGTCGCGGGTTCGATCCCCAGCGGGGTACATGTTTAAGTACTCGGTTTGGTTGGTGGTAGGGCATATTAAAATGTCCGCCTGGCTAGCTACCACCATCTTATCTAAATCTGCCGCCAAGCAGCAATGTTAATAGCATTGTTGTGTTCCGGTTGTCAGAGATAAGATAGCCAGTCCCCCAAATGTGTTGGGGTTTCCGGGTTAGTACGCTTCCACCTTCGACCTCATCTTCACTTAACATTAGAGAGTAGAGTAGTAGAGTTTAGTCGATCGAATTGATTAAAAAGAATAAAACTAACCCATCGGTGTCATCAAAGGTGACTATGGGACCTTTCACCAAAAAACATCTATACATTCCCACGTTTTAACGGCGATGGGCCCACCGTCTGTTTGTGCATTTCTGATTTCGAATGGTGAACCGTAGATGTTGTTTTAAGCATTAAAATTTTTATGTTTGGGATATCACTGACCACCACACTTGGGATAAAGATCGCGACATTATGTATGATTTTGCTTCTAATAAGAACAAAATGTTGTACACCTGGTTACATGAGATTATTGTTCCTTTATACTGTTTCTAGGTATACGATTCCGGTTGTAGCAAGTGAATGAATGATTTATATATCTGTCTATCTATAAACTAGTTTGGTACTGAATATAATATGTATAGGTTAGGTAGGTATACCTACTATTGTTACTATCTACCCTTATAAAGCCGGCTTTTAATAAAGATAATTCCTACAACCATTAACAGACACATTGAATGTAAATCCATGTGCACTTGGATCGAATTGCACATAAAAGGTTTTTATTGTACGAGTTGAACACGTGATAGCACTAGATAGAAATCACGTCGCACCATTGCGCTGGATAGGCACCAATCTGCAAGAATCGTTTAAGAAAGATGGTAACATACATTTATCAATTCGCAACATTTCGAATTGCTTAGCGGTAGCTGCTCTTAAACATCTTGATTCGTTCGCGTTGTGGGTATTTAGTTCATTATGTTAAGGCCACTTTTGACAGTTATTATTTTAAACGACTATCATTATGATCCATGTAATTACTATACACCACCGTACAACATGATCTAGAATACACACTTATGGTTGTTATTGAAAATTACACTGGTACCCTACCCTCGCTTTCTCTCGCAGGGCACTAGCTGAAACTCAGTGTCTTACCGCTAAAGGTGAAGATCCAAACTGAGCGATGGCCCATTTGTGGTACAGATATAGGTACATACAACTCTATTATAGTTGTAACTGTTGTACTTAATTTTTGTTTTAATTTTTATTACTGTAAAATAAGGCTAAATTTCGTAAGAATAACACCAAGCAGAATGATTGTTGCGTCGAATATTTTTGTATGTGTTTCTGTAATATGACGCTTTATCTATCTATCCAATTCATTCATCAATTTGTCAATGGGGGGCACTTTATTACATATAATCAGCTTGAACATCGAAAGAGTGAAAAAGAAGATTGTGGTGGCTAGAATGGACATATACATTGTAGTGGCAAATGTTTATTTATAAGTCTATTTTTTTTATATTTATTTATTTGAGAAACGAACAGTTGCTTATATAAAACACATATTTTTTTACCGTAAGGAAATTAAACTACCTATGCTAATACCATCTATTTCACTTACCTAATATGCCCTATTTTTTTCTTAGGAAAAAAAATTATCCGGTATAATTTAACATGCATTATCTATATATATTACATGACATTAAAAATCAAATGCCGAAACATTAACTTATGATAAGAACTATGTTTGAAAAACAAAGACATTTCTTAACTTATTTTTTATTATATTTTTTTTAAATAAATTAAAATTAGTTACTACACTTTACTCTTAATGCCAATCCAAAATTATCTGTAAGACTCGATAAATTCGAATCTTATTTAGTTATAGACCGAAGACTCTACAACTTCCATTATTCTCGGAATTTTAACAAATTCTCTAAAGTGATTCAATAAAATATGGTATCAAATGAACCTTTTTATAATGTCGGAGTAATGACAACGACACCTCGTCTCCGACGATGATCACATTACTATGAACCTTTTGAAAATTGCCCCCAAATGAATTAAGTACAAACTTCTACTTTCAAACACTGTCTGATGAGTTTCAATTCGGAAAATTCTAATAAAGCCTTAATAACAAAGGTGACTCCAGGCATTTTCAGTCGTACGCTTCTAATAAATCTCAAAAAGTAATTTACCTTTGTCGTTTACTGGAATTATGAATATAAATTATATTTTATTATCTTTGTGCTCGTTGATTACCAATATGGCGAGTACGTACATACAAAACGTCACGACCCTTATCCTAAATGCTTGTAACGACATCCACGGTTCACGTTTCTCAATATACAGATATGTACACGTGACAAGCGATGAGCTCGTCGCCGAGAAAACGTAAAATCTATACATGTTTTTGGTGGAAAGTTCCATAGTCACCTTTCACGACACATTCAGGAAGGTATGGATTGGTTCTATTCCTGTTATGTGCCGAAACCACACGACTCTGTCCTTTTTAATCTTATTTAATACTTCACATGCAATTAATCTCCTGATACTGGTTGCTAAATGTAGTGGGGAATTCATGAGGAAAAATTAAAGAGTTACTTATATGTATTGAGCTACTCTTTATCCCCTCACCTCACATCAGTTTAGTGTATAAATAGAGGATAAACTAAGGAAAGGAGCACTGCATGCCTTTATGAGTAGCCAGAATGTGTCCATGAAAGTAGAATAAATGCAGTGGAAATGAGATCATTGAGAAGTATGAATGGGGTGACTTTGAAAGATAGAATCAGGAAGATGTAATTACGGAGTTAAGCAGTGTGAATGAAGACGTAGTGACAAAGATTGAAAAAGGTATGCTGAGTCGGTTTGGACATGTGGAGAGGATGAATGATGGAAGACTTAGGAAAGAGATATACAAAGCGAATGTGGACGGTAGTGTTGGTAGGGGAAGACCACGGCGAACGTACCATGATCAAATCGAGGACGTCTTAAAGAAAGGCCAAGTCAAGAGTACCCTAAACCGACGAGCATGTATGAACAACCTTATGAGAGTGAAGGAAGCAGAAGAGGTGTGTCAGGATCGTAGCAAGTGAAAGTCTGTGGTCTCTGCCTACCCCTACAGGAAACAGGTGTGACATTATGTATGTATGTAAACTAAGGAGCGAATGCGATTGAGGTTACTGAGGTGACTGACTGAACTAGTGAGCTGATTGAACGCAAACGATTGAGGACAAACAAGAGTCGAGGTGAAGCATGTGTAGTGCAAAGAGTTAATAACTGGTTAGGTGATTGAGTAAGTGAACATTGGTTCACTTCGACAACAAAACAAATTGGTACACCTCAAATGAGAGGTACATACCTCGTAATGAAGGTTATCTTCATTTTAAATGGACGAGTTATTCTTTACTAGGTACTGAATTGCAGAGCCTTAAATACCGTTGAAGGTCGCCTGTCTATCAGTATTGTATCGGACGAATATCAGTGGGAGTGCATAAACTCCGAACAATTTCATCATAGCCATTCGATTTTCGGATTACTGGACGCGGGGCTTCAGCCGTATGTCGTTGACATACCGAATATTCTCACAAATCGGTTAGTGCATTCATAATGTGAACAGTCAAGGCATGGGATTTCCTTATGGCGTCAGTTTTTCCGGTGCAATCTTGGAACCAAAACCAATGTGAATAGTCATATACTGAGATCGCAGATTTATCTTCGACCACATTGCCACTTTCCATCAGGTGAGATGGTGGTCAAACTCGTATCCAATGAATCATAAAAAATATTTCCTAAGCCAACTGTCGAAATGTAAAGGAAATTGTAGAATTTTATTGTATTTTGCTTCAATTGACATATTGTGCAGATAAATTAGATATTGCCAGTGTGAGAGCTTAACATCAAAATGTTTAAGGCCTTTGCAACCAATGTTTATAAATTGTGAATTCATGAACCTCTTAATTGCCTAACAACAACAAAACAACAAAATATTCTTTGTTGCACAACAATAAGAAACATAACACAAAAATAAATAACAAAATCCCCCAGTACAATTCGGCGGACTTATCACTAAAACCATACCCATGAAAGAAGTATTGGTCTTTGAATTACTGACGTTCTTATCAATTGACAGCAGTTTTTAGTCAGCCAAGTCAGTGGCCTACAAAGGCGGCTTAATGTCAAACCCACTAACCCTTACTGTGCCTCTAGAGACGAGGCTGTAGATGTGAAAGTTTCAAATTTACCTTGCAATGTTTCAAAGTGCTCAGGAGACTGGGCACTAGGAGAGCAGCGATCAGAAGCAGCTTCTTTATCAGCAGAACGGTCAGTAGTACAGGCACCAGCATCAGCTTCGTCTTGACTGCTGTTATGAGAGTCAGCAGTGGCACTATGACAGCCAGCTTCTTTCTTTTACCGCGAGCTGTAAATTCAATTATTTGTTTGTTGTATTAACACAACAGAAAGAAAGAAAGAAAGAAATTATTTATTTGCCAGAATACAGTTTATAAAGTCTGATAACAAATTTAGGCATCATGTATTCAATCTGCATGCAGATGTGCAAAATATGATTTGTGACACTTTACATAGCATTCTGATAATTTAAATATTCCTTGACATCATAGAAACACTTTGGCTGAAGCCATTGTATAAATCGAATTTTAAACATTTTGTCATTAACTAATTTTATTCCCTCAGGCAGATAGTTATACAATATTATACACATATATTAAACATTATTTTCATAAACGTATTTGCGGCAAGGAGGTTTATACAATAGGTTACAGTATTGTGCTCTTGTATGTCTATCACTAGTCTCACTACGCTTATTAAAATCTTTAAAATTGGCTTTGACAAAAACACGCGAGTCTTTTATGACAAGGTAAAAGCCAAGTTATATAAAATAAGTTGTAATTAATAAAACATTATTGGACATTGACGTACGGCGTATAAATTGGAATGTCTAATTTCTTTGTCCTAATCGTCATTGGTAAACAAACTATAGGCATAAAATGTTTTGTACATATTATATCGTTTGTCCTAAATTTATTTCATCTACTATTACTCAACCTAATTTTTAGCCATCTTTAAACCTTTTAAAATCCCCAAATTAACCCTACCATTTGAAATCCTTAACGTATGATCCGCTTAAGTACTAGTGATTATGTTTTTTTTTTAACTAATGTATTTAACCTAACATCGAAATGCGCGATGTGTGGTGTAATGAAAGAAAATATGACCGAAATAAATTTGTAAGTTTAGAGCTAAAAATACTGCAGCGTAGTCATCATTATTCCGAATGATATGTATGTCAATAGTTTTTAGGACATTTATTAGTAATGATTACAAAACGACGAATAACAAAGGCTAAACAATTCTAGATCAAATGATATTAGGACAAAAACATTTACACGATTTAAGTGTAACTCGACATGACACACCGGCTTGGTGCCGGTGTAAATTCAAATGGATTTCCAAAAATTAAAATCGCTAGCACTGCGACCGTATAATCACTTTTAAACCCAACTGTATTACTTTAAAATAATAAAAGAAACAATAAGAAATAAACTATTATTACATCAATTCGAATTTTTCGTATGCAAATATTCATTTTGTTCTGTGCTCAAAGTATCGAAACGTTCTCAGTAATAGTTGATTGGATTTGATCTGAATTTTGCGCACGTTTCAATGTTTCTGCCTTTGTAAACTCCATTACATGGACATAATGCCATTGGTTCCGACCATCTGCCCGCAGGTCGAATCCCACGAATCGGCCTAATTAATTTGGACATAGTTTCCGTTTCGACCTAATATTAGAACAATATGGTATCGGTTTTGATTAATGGCTCTACCTTAATTCGGGTCGAATATTTTGGACCGCTGGATATGAGGTTAGGATTAGAAATGGTGGGTATGTAATTAGAAGGTCATGATGTAGATTATTTTATGTTAATTTAAGGGTTTGTGGGTATGTGGATTAGAGGTGTGCAAAACGTATTACTGAAAAGAATAGAGAGGTAATGCATCTTTTCGATCAAAGATACGTTCTTTAGTTCAGTTTTAATTCAAGTGATTCTATGAAGCGAGAGATTCGTGCGATCTACAAGTTAGGCTCCCGAGTATCTCTGAGGAATAAATTTCAGGAAATCAGTATTATTAACTTTGGCATCGCAATATATTTACGAAAACGTAATGTACGTAAGAAAGAATCTGCATTTGTTTAGGAAAAATTGTGAAATACACAATGTAAATACAAGATATAAAAATAAACTTGCTGTCCATAGCAGTCGCTTACACAAAGTCACTAAGTCATTCAAGGGACAATGTATACATACGCTTTTATAATAAGATTCCGGTAGACATTCAAAATTTACCTTTAAATAACTTTAAAACTACAATTAAACATAAACTATATGCCAAAGGCTATTATAAAATTTCTGACTATCTGAATGATGAGAATGCGTGGACATAAACCGCTCGGCAATATCCAGTATATTCTATTCTTATTTTTTTTTGTCGAATGATAAATTTAACAATTATTCCAAATTGTATTTGTATTGACTTATTTATAAAGAGCAACCCCTAAGTTTCTTGCTCGTTCTTCTCTGGGGAGACAGCCTAGTGAATGAGCGATAACTGTATGTCATGACGATTTCAAATGTTATTCATATAACTTACGAAATAAAACATTTTTGATTTTGATTTTTGACGCATACACGTTGCACATCGTTCGCGTTGTGAACGAGATAGACAGATGAGACACAACATCGCTCTCTTCTACTCTCTACTGCTATGTGCGACGCGCCAATTCCTTGCAATCGTTCCTCTCTTTCTTCTACGATATAAATATGTATGAATAAACAACCGATTGGGTACCGCTGAGCGGCCAATTCGAACTTTCCCGAGGAATAAAAGATACACTGATCCATTTGGACACCTCGCGAACGAAAAATAGATAGATACATAGTAAGCGACGCAGTTCATTCTTATCTTTCGTTCGCGAACTACGCACCCGCAAATGTGGATGGGTTGAGGTGTGAATTTTCATGAAGGGAACCGGTCTCGAGTGAGCGAGGTCACGTCATGTACAGCACCAGAACTTAGATGGAATCGAAACTTGCGTTATTGATTTTAACTTACTATATACGGAACTATTAATTTATCCTCGTCAGGTATTTGAACCAATAGGTAGGTAAATAATTTAGAAATTGAAGTCAAAGCCAAAATTCCTTTATTTTGTATGTACACAGGGTACGTCTTTTCAGTGTATTTTCAACTGCTGTATTAAACATAGCTAACTAACCACAGTGACATGAACTTAATTTTTTTTAAATAGATGTATCAACTAGTTTAAACTTATAAAAATATTATCAATGGAGGTGGCTGATGTAGAGGTTATTCTAGTCGGTACTGATATAAGATTAACAAGATTGTAACAAGTGAATCAGGACTTAAACCTTTTTGACTGCCATTTCAATGCCATTAAAATGTTAATCAGAAAACGGCACTTTACGCCTCTATTTTTTCTTTTAATTCTAATTCCAAATTCCATAATTAGTCGACCAACGATGCAAATCCAAAGAGTCTGATTAGAAAACTTGTAGGCACTCTTTTTTTTTAATTTTAATTTTAATTTTATGCAAACCGAGTACTTAAACATGTACCCCGCTGGGGATCGAACCCGCGACCTCCAAATCGTAATCGTAACCGAAGACGGAGGCGGAGTGGGGTGGCCACTCGTCCAAAGAGATTCAAATTCAAAATAAACATGGTTGCTCGGCGTGTCCGCAAGAATTTTGTTTTAAATTTGAATAAAAAAGTTTACAGATCGCGTGTCTAACACACCCATCGGAATGGTTTGGTTCATTGAAAATAAATCTGCCAAATGAAGTGATAATAAATTAATATTTTTAATTAACTTTATTTATTAGTTTAAAGTGGCCGTCGCTGTCGCTGATATGATGATGATGATTAGTTCATATACATATTATTTATTCACAAAGAATTATTTCGTGCAAAAATGTATAATCATGTTCTAAAACATATTATTCACCATTACTACGGCTTTTACGCGCTCTCATTTCGTTTTCGTGATATGAATTATTTTCTCACCAAAAAAAAGGAATTTTTCATCGAAAAACGAAAGCATTTTTCACATTGTTTCGATTTCAAAATTATATTTAATACCGCACAACCTAGCTATTTGTATTGTATTGTATTTTTGCAGTCCCGCAAAACTCACGACACATGTCGCAATTTCGCTGTAAATCGGACCTATATCCAAGCGCCAAAAAAAAAAACATTCTCAATGTTAAAAATATTGGAAAAACTTAACCGCGCAAATGTGTGACTGCTAAAATGATACTATGACTAAAAATTTCCTTGTTGTAGTAGAAAGAAAAACCGATTATCAACTTTAAATTTTATATAAGATAAGATTTATAATTCTCAGGGATAATTTTCAGTGCAACAATTTGCTAATATCTATCAATTAAATCAAATCAAATCAAAATAGTTTTATTTCGTAAGTTATAAGAATAATATAGAGAATCTGAGAAATACAGATAAAGACCAACAAGTTGTAACTCCTCCATACGTCTATTTCGTTCAAGAACTTTCATTAGATCAAATGCCGAGTTGTGTTGTGAAAAACTGCACCAATTGTCAGAAAAGTGACAAAAAGAGTATTTTTTAAATAACATACATAATTTGTATTACTGCCCCCGTAGCATGACATCGTTTGTCGCGCGCGACATAGGAGTGAGAGTGGGATAGGTGTATGTTTTTCATTATTTTTCATTAGTAGGTAACACAACTGATTACAGACTTTCTCATCTATTAGCACTGAGGCAGTGAAGACTGCTTATAGTTTCCCGAACGCTGTCCATCTGAGTTGGATTCGACGATTGGCGTCTTTCTCAAAGTTGGGCTTATCTAATTGGATCACTTGTCTGGGATAATACAAGTCTACAACTACAAAAATGGAGTCCCCCGTAATTTGGGACTACGAGTAAATACTTCATGTAAGCGTCCAAAATGTTTATTTATTAATTAATTAAAGGCCTTCAAGTCTTCAACACAAAACTTTCCTAGTCTCTAGTTACTAGTAATTGGTAAGTGATAATCTTCAAACTTTAGACTAACTGCAAAATTATTCAAAATCAATAAATCATCAAACGGGAGTGATATGGGTCAACATTTGCATAAAACCTATTAGAAATGACAACTATTACAATGGTAAGGACATCGTCGTACCAAGATTAAATTGATGTTAGTCCGATAACAAGTGAGGTAGGATTAGGGAGTCGAGTTGAAACGATAGTTTTGTTTTATGTTCAATATTTTACATAATTATCATGATAAGACGTCATCATAACAAAGGTGCAATTTGATCTCAGTCTAGTTCCTTGTAGTCCACCCGGTCCAGTGGTGGGTAACGAGTTTACCAGTTCTACTGGGGTACGGCTAAATGATGTTGACCGGGTCAGTATGCTTCCAACTTCGACCTCATCTTCACTTAACATCAGGTGTGATTGAAGTCAAGTACCAATCCGTTGCGCATAAAAAAAAGACAAAAAAAAGATCTTAGGTGTAACTGGTCAAACTGCCCATGATAGCGATGTCAATGAGATTGTTTTGGAACAGCATCAAATTGACAGAACTTGCAATTTAATTTGTTTGTCTTCACGCTATCAATATCAAAAACTGTTTGAGAAAGCAAGAATAAGATAATATGAGGTTGAATCATTATAAAGACTGCTTTAAAGCGGCGTTGCAGTGCCTTTCAAAATGCGTACCGGTAGCATAGCGCCAACTACTAATTATCCCAAGTTCTGGGCCTGGCATGTCCGATAGACTCTCAATAATGTAACGAATAGAAACTTTCTGTCTCTTTAATTCGCAGGAAGCATGAACAAGATAGCTTCTATTTCTAATCGTTATAGGATGACTATCATGTTAGCCCAATTGGAGGTGTTGTACTTCTTGAAACACTTAGCTACTTTCAACCATCGGGTGTTTTTTACTTCAAATTTTTTGCAAAGATTTCGAATCTATGACCACAGAGGTTCATATTTTAGACGCTTACCCTTCATGAGCTATTGAAGAAAGTCTATTTATATGCCTGGTGTACCCTATAGCAAATTCTACAGGGCCGTGTTGATGGAACAACCCTAGTGAAACTATCACTTGGGTTATCTTTAAACTACCCCAAGTGAATTAAAGTCCGGAAGTGTCTATCTCTCCGTTAATGTCAAATGGCTTCTTGTAACCAACTGTGAGATCTCGGGAGCACTGAAATGCTGTCGTGAAGTCGAGCAAGCACAACCATTCACTTTGATAGGGTTACTAAAAACCAGTGATAACACTATTAGATATATTTATATTTTGTCACGTCGTCATTGAAATTTTTGTTTTACAAACAGATTTCACGTCTCTCATTGCTTGGGAAAAAATGTTCATGCGCAGACGAGCGGAACCTTGGGCAAAATTTAGGTAGAATTAATATTTGCGGTCAGCTGTATTTCTCCCTTTTCGTCGACCAAAATCGAATAGTTAACAAGAGTAGGGTAACACGCACCGATTTACTGTTTTAGCATGTCGGTTACGGATATTATTATTTCCGAACTGCGGTTTCACTTTCTGATTCGGTCATGACTTGCTTTGATTATTTGTTGACGTGACTATCGTTATTGGTATAGTTAATTACCGTATCTGTTCTTATTCAAGTGCCATTAGACAATAGAATTTGGGTGACAAAGTAACGGTTCCTATGAAAAATGGAAATAATTCGTTGTGGTGTCTGTTGGTAAAGCTATTATGTACTCTGTGTCATTCACGCTCAATTATTTTGGGTAGGCATTTGAGAAAACAATTCCATTCCTATTGTTAGATATCAGAAAGCTGGTAATAATAATTATCATAATCATAAAAGATTTCGGTGCAAAATGCAGCGTTTCAAATGTTTGACTGATTTATTACCGTGATATGGTGGTAAATATTTCGCTACTCAATCACTTTTCATATCCCTGTTTGCGGGCTGCGGTTTGTCTCTGCTCTATCTGCTTCGGTTGCAGCTGTCTGACGACCGCAACTGGCCCTTCCACCCTATTTGTTGCGGGCAATCTCTAGTTCGGAGTGTTTCACTAAGTTTTGTGGAATTGCTCTTTAATTTAAATTATGCACACAGAACGCCGCGCCATCCAGTACTTTGGTTATGCCAAAATTAAAAATTAACTTAAAAGAGAACACGAAAATGTGAAGATTTTCACAGACTAGTGTTTATTATTTAATAGGAGTGTTACTACGTATGATGTTAGGTACTTAGTGACTAATAAATGGTGTATAACCGAACTTGTTAGTCATTGAAGTACTTGACTAGTTACTAACACCCGGTGTGTTGTGAAAACTTGCTACGAGCAGTCTTTAATATTTGTATGAATCGCGTTTTTGGGGTTTGCAAGACTTTATCTTTGAAAGTTGTATGACAAAGCTTGTATACTTTTACAATTCCGTTTTTATATGAAAGACAAAAGAGTAAAATTATGTGAGTTTGTGAATTTGTGTAAATTGTACTTATTATATAAGCCCATAGTTTATTTAATATCATGAATTAACAAAACAAATTTTAAGAAGGCATTATTTACTTCACGGCTTCTACTACAGATACAAGTGATTATGAACTCACCATCATCGTCGTTTTCCACATTTTCAATAGTCCGAGCTCCAACAGGAAGATTAACTCTCAACCCCTTCATCCGGAAAAAGTCTGTCACCAGTTTCATAAAATACTTCGCTAATTCCGTCCACTCCGAGAATATGCTTCTTGGTTCTTCTGTGAACACTTCAACTTCTTCTTTCACTTCTAAATCTTTTATTGTTTCTTCATCTAAAGGCACGAAACTGATCATTTGATTTGCTCGAATAGTTTCATTTGCATTATGGCTGCCGAATATAGTTTTCTTTGCTATTTTTAAAGCTTTGTATTTTACACAGGACAGTGCTTCGCTTCTAATGAAGCAGCCATCTTTGACGAATCGAAGATATCCGTCTTCTGTACTTCTTATTTGGTTAATAGATATAACTAATAATAATATTCGAATAGCTGTTGTTGTACTTGAAGACATTTTAAAGAAGGTTTGATCTGGAACAAATAAAAACTCATTTAAGATTACGTCAGTGAAGACTTATAGTGGAAAGTTGGCACCTATTTTTAATAGATAGATCATCGTTCAGAACTAGTACAGTCAAAGAATAAATAGGTTTGTTGGTAGGAGATGATTACCTGTCCATGTCGTATGCAAACCTTAAATTTTAATGTTAACTGTTTTTCGAATATGTTAAAAACAACGTTACACAAAGAGTAACGTGTTTTATATTTTTGATATCATTCTTTAATAGCTTTCATTTGGTATCACCGACACAGATTTTTTAAATTCCATATAGCCCCGAAACTAAAGCAAAATACCCATTTTCTACAACTATATCAAATTTTAATTATTGTCCATTTACCGACACTCAGATACACAGACATAGGCTTCAAACTTTGAACACCCCTCTTTTTACATCGGAAGTTATAGTGTTTAAACTCAAGTTAGAACTCAATCGTGAGATCGTTTTCTTATTATATTTATTATTATTTATAATCAAGTAGTTTTTGAAATAAATAGCGGTGATAGATTGACGGCAATGAGATGAATCAATAAGTACTCCGTTTTGCCATATTAGGTCTCTAATAATATAGGTAATGTCTGAGACTATGGTCAAAGGCGTCCGAAGTTGCACCAGTCCACTTTTACTGAAACAGAATAGAAATAGAAGAAAATAGAAAATAGTTTATTTGCATCATTTTGGGTACAATATTTATTTATATAAGAGATTATAAAATGTCACTAAATTAAAGTACCTATTTAGAATCCAATATTATTTCTGTAAGTCACACAGTTCATAGACCAGTTTTGTTCTATTCACTTTCCGCAATTAGTTCTGACAACTGACAGAACCCGTTTGTGCGATTCTGTTGATGCATCAGAGATAGGTCCCGGCGATTGCTCCTCATCGCATTTAGCGTTAATTCTCTTAAGAAGGCAATTAAGTGTTGAACCTACATGACCACATGCACGCTCTACAAAGGATCGAGTCTATGTCCGTCAATTTACAGAGATACAATTATAATATAATAAATATTTCAGAATCTTACACCAATTATTTTGTTATTATCTTAGATTATCCAGTCAATGGTCAAAGTCAATTATCTAGTCCGTGTGATAGAAAGAATAGAACTAATCCAGCTCTTCAAGTGGGTATCTTTAACTTTGGGACTTTCCACTAGAAAGCTGAACCGTGGAATCTTTTAATGTTCGGAACACCCAAACGGTAATGTTTGGGATATCTCTGACCACCCAATTTGAGAAAATGGTCGTGACGTTATGTATGTAAAACTAGGGCATAGCCTGTACTATGGACACTACATTAAGTATAAATATATATGTCATCGGCAATCTGTATAATGCGGTATTCTATAGAATACCTACGCATTCCATAGAATGGCTAAATCTTTCAGGCAATGTATAAAATATCATTTATTCTACATTTTTTATTTACCTAGGCATTCTATGAATACCGAATGAACAGCCGGCAAACTTGTTCTGAATTGTAACAAAAAAATTGACATAACAAACCTAATCGACAGCGTCTGATTTTTCTGACAAGCGAATCTACGCGAGATTATTATTAGGTGTTTTTCTGAAGAATATGGCATGATTGTGGCTCTGGTATAAGTGTTCTATTTGTATCATTTCATACTTTACCTGGTCTCCTAATGGCATTCCATACAATTCCTAGGTATTTTATACATTACATAGGCATAATTTACGACCTGTTTGGTGTAGTGGTTAGCAACTATGACCACTATACCAAAAGGTTGCGGGTTGGTTTTCTCCGACTGCTCCCAAACGGTGAAGGAAAATATCGTAAGGAAACCGCAAGCCTGAGAAATAAAAATTCAAGCGGATGTGAAGTCCCCAACTCGCATTGGGCCAGCGTGGTGGACTATGGCCCATACTCCCTCATATACGAGAGCAGGCCTATATCCATGCAGTGGGAAGTTTACGGGCTGATGATGATGATAATACCTAAATATTAATATGAATATCCATGACACATAAATAAACCTGGAATACACCTACAAAGTTCTGTTCATCCTGATTACATTTTCCACATCCTGTTAAAATAATTTGTGTTAAAATCTCACAATTTAATATAACATTTTGGTTAGCAGTAAAATAACACCCACAGCAATCCAACATCACGTTTCTATTTCAACTTAATTAACAAAACATGTTCACTCGTTACATGTTTCATTTCACTAAAATTAACAAATTGTAATATTATAATTTTAATACTTGTTGTGCTTATAGATTACTTAGACTAGGTTTAACAGTAACAAATAAATACATACATACATAATGTCACGCCTGTTTCCCGTAGGGGTAGGCCGAGACTATAGACTTCCACTTGCTACAATCCTGACACACCTCTTTTGCTTCATTCACTCTCATAAGGTTGTTCATTCATGCTTGTCGGTTTAGGATACTCTTGACTTGGCCTTTCTTTAAGACGTCCCCGATTTGATCATGGTACGTTTGTCGTGGTTTTCCCCTACCAACACTACCATCTTCGCTTCGTATATCTCTTTCGTAAGTCTTCTTTGATTCATCAATAAATAAATACATGGAACTTATGCAAACTTGAGCAACTGCAAAAAAATTGGGTACGGACCCAATTTTTTTATGCGAAGTTACCCAAAATGCTGGCAACGTTTCCTCGCTGAATGCAGATACTTAAGCGTTGAACAAGGAACAGCCAACTTTTGGGTCCACGTGGTATCGATTTGCGACAAGCCTTAAGTCGCGTCACCACTAAGCAACATTTGTCGAGCGACATATGTCCCCGGAGTTACCGGGCGACGTTGACAAACTTTGCCCGAAATCCAGCCTTTGAGTCCCCAGTGACATTGTTATCGATTTACGATAAGCCTTAAGCCGCGTCACCACTAGGCAACATTTATCGAGCGACATAATGTCCGCGGAGATATCAGGCGACGTTGCTAGACTTTTCAGAACTTGTACCTTACCTTATTAAATTAACAATAATTACATAAGCTCCAATGATCAACGCCAGCTCTTCCGGCGACATATAGGTTCGACTAAACCGATGTGGACGGAGGCAAGACATGAGGCGATGTCAACAGATGTCTCCGGGGACACATTTTACACCTTGTAATAGACATTTTTTAATAAAAAGTTCGTTATGAAATTTTATGTACTATTAGTCATAAGTTCTCCTAGAAGCTAATAAATAAAAATATCGTTCGACAAAATATCGCTTAGTGGGGTGGTACTTTAAACACTGCCTTTTCTCACTGTGAGATTAAATTTATATGGTTGCATGAATAAGTCAAGTTTCCACCAGCTCTTGCCATTCAACCGCACGGGACGACTACGTGATTACATAAGAGCTGCTTCCTATTAAATCGCTGTAACGCGCACCAAAGCTATTCGTCTCTGATTTCTAACCCCCAATAAAAAGCGGCGGACGTTTATTTGGCGGGATTGTTATGTTTTTTCGGGTGTGTATGTGTAGGTGTCCGTATCGGTGTGTGGTACCTCTCTTTGTGTGTTGTGCCTAAATCTGATGCCATCGAACATATAAAACCTGTCGTTTTTCGTCGGGGTTAATAAAAGAGATATTTATACAAAAATTTAAACATAAGTTTACGAAAAAAAAAATGGCCAAGTGTGAAAGGACTCGAGCTCTGAGGTTCCCGTACCTGCCCCAATCACCTGTGATAAACTGTTTAAACTAAAAAACTTGTGTAGTTACCTATGTAGTGAGAAGTTGTATTATGAAAATGAAAACTCAGAGCTCAAGTCCTGATCGGACTTGGCCTTTTTTATTTTACCCGGAATCATTGTAGAACGGTTGCCGTTTTTACCTTTCGAGGTACGCAACCCTAAAGACTAGTAATATAACTACAGCTTATATTTAATATATGAAAACAAATGTGCATATCACCATTTGCGCTTATGAATTTGTGAACCCATTCCCCAAGTAGTTTGAGTAAATGAACCGTGACCCATTGATTCAGCTCAGTTGAAGTTCTAAGTTACTGAGCTATGGTCAAAGACTAAGTAGTAGAGAAGGTCTTCGAGTATGCATGAATAGCTTTTTTACCTACTGATTTACTAGAGGCGGAATGTAAAGTAGTGTGGAAAGTGGATTCCACCGACAAGAACATAGCTCTTAAATATAATAGAGAGAGGTTTACTAGAGACGATGAAATAAATGCGCTACTAAGTCCAGTGGTCCTGGTAAGTCCAGTCCAGAGTAATACCTAAATATCTTTGATTTTAGCTATGTAAATTATAAAAAAATTACTGATAAATTATAATTGTGGAAAATAATCAGAATTAAGCTACTACGGGTGTTATGTTTGACGGTGGTGTGTTAGTGTGTATTAGTGTCCAGTCTTTGTCCGGGTGTTTTTCAATAATAAGTGTCACAATTTGAGTGTAGTTTTTTAACCGACTTCATTGTATTTAAGATAAATACAATACAAAGACACTTTATTGCACAAAAAGGAAATATACATTATACAAAACAATACAATAAAAAGAGTACAATTAGGAGGCCTTATCACTATGTAGATATTTTAGCAAAAATTAGACTAACATTCACAATTAGATACAAAACACAATGTTTACTTTATGTATGCGTCTCGACTATGATTTTGTACCTGATTGTTTGCATCTGTGAAAGGGTTTAAATAATAATTTTTTCTTTCTTTCAAAAGGATCAGTAGTAATCAGGTAGTAAGGGAACACATGTTAATAGGCCATAAATATTATAATTGTTTTGAGTTAGGTACTTGAATTTTAATGGAACTCTAAAAAGATGGTAAGAATTTTAACCTAGTTTAAGCGGTGTCCAAGCGAATTGACACCAGTTCCCAGATTAATACCTGTTTTAGTTTAGAGAAGTCAAATTAGACACCAATACTATTCACACCAAGAAAACATCCGTCTGTTCTGCAAGGACATGGGCCATATTAAACTACAATTTATTTCCTACCTTGCAAGTCTCTTCTGTGGCGCTTTCCAAGTTACTCTATGATGATAATATCGTCCGTTTTCTCTCTGATACGATGGCACAATTATATTGGTCTCCTTAACGGCCGTACGTGTACGAATGCAACGCAACGGATCATAATTGTAATGTGTTCGAATGCGCACAATATTTTATTGAAATTGCTTATAACCATTGATTCCTAATTCACATACAGTATGTCCTCAAAGCAGATGTGTTCAGTGCTCTACATAATACAATATAGGTAGGTTCATAATCATCCTTACTTGTCCCCACCGTGGATTATGGACCATAACGTATTGCTGGAATGGATATGGGCCATATTCCACCACATAGACCCGGTACGGATTGATAGATTGAAACATAAAAAATATTCGACTGCACAATTGTTCTGCTTGATATTATGGTTTTCAAAATAGAGCCTTATTTCACAGTAATTAAAAAGTAAATTTTGGTTTGGTTTGGATTGGTGGATTTGTGATAGTGACCAAAATCAGTGTTTTAAAGCCGCTCGTGTAAGCCATCGACTAATTTAAAACATGTACGAACTATTTACTTTTTCTTTTACGTGTACCATGTATGTTCTTCTAGATCTTCCTCTCTTCTTCTTCTGTTGTCAAGTCGTATCAGGAAGTCAAAGAAAAGGCGGAATGTAGAGAAGTCTGGAAATGAGAGGTTTCTCATTAACAGAGGAAAAGACGTATTATTTCATATACCTTCCGAGCACTAAGAAACTCGTATTAAAAAGCCACCAATGGTCACCCATTCCAAGTACTAACAAGCAAATGCGACTGCGTCACTAGTGCTTCTGTATACGACTGCTTCCAAGTAAGTTAGGTGCTGCCAATTTATGCGTAACAATGTAACCATAGCTGAATTCAATCAAAAAATTTTCGATTACCCATACTAAGTAAACCATTCTGAATCTACCTGTTGTATGGCAGTCCAACAATTTTTGTCTGAAATCGGCTATGGTTCTTAGTGGAAAGTTGTTCGTAATTAGGAGTGGAGTCATCAGTAAACGGGCATTACACGAATTAATAAAATACAAAAGGGGTTTATTTGACACCAAGAAAACATTATAATTATTTACATAGGCATAAAAAATAAAAACTAAAATAAAACTATAAGGCAAAGACTTCATCCAGAGCTCCCGATTGCGGTATGGACCCTAACACACTGGCTGCATTACCTCTCTGACAGCCAGACTGAGACGTTGAGCGAGGTATGCGCCAGCCCGTAAATCACACGAGGCCAGCACCAATCTGGTCGAGAGACCGTGGACGAAATTCCTGGTGTCAGAAGACCACGGTCCCATAGTTTCTATTGCAAGCGCCACAAAAAAGGGGTTTTTCTAACGTAATATTTCATAGTTACTTTTCTATATACAAAATAAAAGCATCTTGTCTAGACATTTTATTAAAGTAACTGAGGAGGCTAGAGATTCCCTTCATGCGAGTCTAATTACATAATGGAAATGGAAATATAAATCATAATAAAAGGCATAACAATAAAATAAAATGTCGTAGACCTTTTGACACCTGCGGTCGGACCTACAGACGGAGACATTAGTAGATATTAACTTTTTTTAAAATCTCTGTGGTCAGACCTAAATTACAACATTGTACGTTATACGTCACTAGCGACTCGCCCCGGGTTTGCACAGGTACAATATTACCCTCTTCCTCCCATGGCCGTACCACCTCAAGGTATAATAGCCAAATCACGGGGGATGCACGACCTACTGCTCGAGGCTCTGTTCAGTCGTGCATTTCCTGATCCCCCTACACTTTATTTAAACATAACTGTCCCCTCTACCATGCGGTTCTCCCCCTTCTGGGGCCGAAACCACAACACAGCTTCCACTCCGGGCAGCAAGTATATCCATGGCAACAGCTATATTATGCCTCTTGTGCAGTTCTTTTTGTTTGCCACTGCTGACAGAATGCACAGGTACAATTGATCATCAACGTCTTACAGGTCTACTATTGGGGGATAGCCTGCCTTCACTGGGACAGAGTATGGGCCATAATTCACCACGCGGGCTCGTCCGAAGTCGATTATCCATACCAAGTAAACTATTCTGAAACCATCTTTGTATGGAAGTTCAACAATTTTCGGTTGAATTCGGCTATGGTTCCTAGTAGAAAGTTGTTCGTTGTTAGGAGTGGAGTCACCAGCCGAAAATTGTTGAACTTCCATACTACATGTGGTTTCCGATTGGTTTACTTTATAATCGAAATTTTTTTTGATCAATTCGACTATGGTTGCTTGGGTAAAGTTATTCGAAATCAAGAGTAGCGTCATCAGTTAGTGAGAATTTCACGAATTCAAATGCACCCTGTAAAATATCAGACTATTTGGATGATAATCTACCTTGGATGTAACCTGCTCGTTCGCATACCAAGCTATTTCACAATTAATAATGAAATATTATTAGTGCCTTTTTCTAATATAAAAACCTGTTTTTATAAAAAAGAGCAACCTCTCGATATCTTGCTTGTTCTTCTCAGGGGAAAATTGCCTTTTGACTAACTGCAGCTTAAAAAAATGTAAATCTGACTATGTTAAGTGTAGCCTGTGCACCTACAAAATGTACTTTTTAACTTTGACACCAAACTTCAATTCTGTTTTTTCCATTTGGCTCGTCATCACCAACAGCCACAGCCACCAAGTCCTGGTGTTGAGGCAAAGCCTCCCCACACTAGGAGAGGGGATGAGCAGTAATATTACCACTATATGTATCGCGGCAGTCAATATTTGACGACCGATTGGTGTAGTGGATAGTGACCCTATCAGCGAAACCAACGGTTACGGGTTCGAATCCCGCGAGGGGTAAATGTTTGTGTGATGAATACGAACATTTATTCCCGAGTCTTGGATGTTTATATGAATATTTATGTAGGTATGTTTATCCGTTATCTAGTATCCATAGCACAAGCTTTGCTTAGTTTGGGACTAGATGATTGGTGTAAGTGTCCGAAATATTTATTATTATTATAATATGTTAAGGGCCGCCTTCAATTGAAAACTAGAGAGACCATACAATATGCCCATCGATCGAAGCACGAACAACCTGGTATAATAATTTATTAGCAACACGAAAAATAAACAGAATGCAGTACGAGTGCTTTTGGTAACAGAACCCTAATAAATACCAAGCAATCAGTCAGTTCTTATACGTCATATTGTTCACATAAAGTGAAAGCTATGAATGACAGTATGACAAATAACTGATGAGAATGTGAAGAAATGAGTTCCCTCTGCAATACATCCCGAAATCCTCGGGGAAATAACAAGAATGGAAATGATATTGTTGCGTAATAAAAAGGAACGAGTAGGTATGTTGAGGGCACGAGTCAAATTGTGGCTTTTTTTTTTATTCAATATCTTGTTTTGACTATGTTTTCACAATGAGTTTGTGACGCTCGACCAAAAACGACGGATGTTATGTGTTTGACGGCGTTGCATATGTATGTCCAGTCCAGAATGCGGTTATTTTTATAGACATATACACATATGTATTTGACATCACATTATAACGGCAACAATTGACAATCTAACTAATATTATAAATGCGAAAGGTTGGATGTTTGTTTGTTGCTCAATCACTGCGAAACGGCTGAAAGGATTTGGATGAAATTTGGTATATAGATAGCATATACTCTGGATTAAGACATAGGATATATTTTATCCCGATAATGTGAGTAGTTCCCGCGGGATAAACAAATTTCCGCGATAAAGTTATTCTACGCAGGCGAAGCCGCGGGCCGGATGCTAGTATTAATAATAACAAGAAAATTACAACGCTATACAGAAAACATGAAGATTTTGAAATGTGGTGAGTGCAGTGTGATGTCAAAAATGGACTCCATATCAGCATTATGCTGTAGCAATTGCTACATATTATATTAAAGACTAAACCACATGACAGATACTTAGTGACGTTTGATCAAAATATTTAGCTTTAACACCGATCTTGGTGTCTTGGTGATATCACAGTCATAGATTACTAAATTTTAATTATTGTGATGGTAATGGTCCCATTTATTGTAATAATGGTGGTGGGTTACAGAAAATACGTTTACATCGAGTAAATAGGAGTATTTGTGATACGGTAATAATCTCGATCGATCGACTGCAACAGTTCCAATCGACTAAAATTATTTACTGGATAACTGTCGATGGAATAATTGTTTTTGAGAGTAAACTGATCAACTTTATTAATTTACACGTGTCCACGGTAGGGTCATAGCCACGCAGGCCCAGTCCGGTTTTTGTTCGATTTGTTTCAGACTAGTGGCCACCTGACAGTGTTTGCCACCGACTTGGCTTAACGACTGCCTTGAATTGAAAACAATCGGGATAGACCAATTATTGTGCCCTCCAAAGCAGGGAAACACCCGTGATAAAATGCCTCTTGTTGTCACCTATCCAAGGCCTGACCGCGCCAGATATTGCTTGCTAATCGACACCGAATAGCGAATGCGCTGTGCCACGAAAATAATTATACTAATTGTGAATGACCTGTGGATAATGTTACGTCAATATCCAGTAAGTACGCATTCTGATTAGACAAAATAGCTATTCTATCATGAAATTGAGGTTTCTGGGCGAGCGTGTTCCACCTTCGACCTCAAATCTGTTTAAGATAATATGTGATTGAGGTCAAACGGTAACCTATTGTGATAAAAAGCAGTGGTCACCAGCACCACCACATAAGGCATATGACACATTGTAATTGCGGTTACCATAATGTTACACCAACGGACTGAATTAGACATGTACGGAATTTACATGATTGACCGACATATAGAGTTACATCGTGAACTAAAGATCATGTATCTCCCTCTGGATCGTGGATTTTTTAATGGAAAAAGAAATAGAAAGCCATATTTAAACCATTTCACGACAAACAATCCATCCACCGCCTCCGTGGCCCAATGTAAACAACATAGGGTTTTCGAATCGGAGGTCGCGGGTTCGATCCCCAGCGGGGTACATGTTTAGTACTCGGTTTAGTTGGTGGTAGGGCATTTTAAATGTCCGCCTGGCTAGCTACCACCATCTTATCTAAATCTGTCGCCAAACAGCAATGTTAATAGCATTGTTGCCCCAAAATGTGTTGGGGTTTGTGGGTCAGTACGTTTCCACCTTCGACCTCATCTTCACTTAACATCAAGTGTGATTGTGGTCAAGTACCAAACCGTTGTGCATAAAAAAAATTCAGAAGATTTATCCATCAGAATTTTTCACTTGAACTGTTAACTGCTTTGCTATACAACCTAATTCGGAAAGGGGTATAAAAATAGAAAATTTAATTCCTAAGGTATCAAGACGAATCGAACGCAACATTGCACTTAGAAATCGGTCGAGCCGTTTAGGCTACAGAAGAGTATACAAATCTACATACATGCATACAAAACATTACCCTCCTTCCTGGGGCGTCGGGTAAATACCACGAAAAGTGAGAACATCAAGCTTTTGTAATCCAATTAACATCAACAGTCATCACGTTAGTAACAACACGAGTATTTATTATTATAATTATTAAATTCTTTATTACACACAAAAATAAAATACAAAGAACATTTAACATGATGAAGTGTACAAGGGCGGTCTTATCGCTGATAGCGATTTCTTCCAGACAACCTCAGTTAAAGAAGCGCAGTTAAGTTAAGTACTTAGTAGTTCTTTTGGAAAGGAAAAATAAATACAGAGTTTATGTTCTATGGAACAATCCCATGTAATAATTAAAAAAACAGTGATAAGTTATTATGGATGATTTTTTTACCGTAAGGCAAAAATAGGGCATATTAGGTAAGTGAAATAGAAGGCATTGGCATAGGTAGTTTAACTTTTTTTTTTCAAAACTATCACAGAAGAAATCGTTAATTGTGTCATTTGAGAGTCGCGTTTGTAGCTTATTCCACATAATTACATCATTAAATTAAATAAAAAAGAAAACTTAGAGAAAATTGGAGTTCCAAATAAATTTCGTATGATAGGTACCCTATGAATTACGCCAGTAGCATATCAATCTCAGGCCGACGCGTGCGTTTTTGAAGAAAAAAAAATTAAACTACCTATGCCAAAAACTTCTATTTCACTTACCTAATTATGCCCTATTTTTTCCTTACGGTAAAAAAACTCATCCGGTATAATAGGTACTCGTAGTTATTTATGCAACTGTAGTATAATGAGGGCTATTTAAAACACGAATGTGGGTTTAATAGTAGCACATAATTGTTTAAATACCTATTTATGTACAGTTGCATACAAGACTTTATCTACATCTATGATGAATCCCAATAAAAGAGTCTAAAACCATGATGTGTTGTACTGTACATTATTGTAAGAACTCTAAGCTCATTCATGGAAAGTTTATTGCTGAGTATCTAATACCTTCAAAGAAACTATAATAATATAATTATTTATTCTAATAATTATTGTATTATGTACTCATTTTTGTAAACAACAAAGTAATAGATCAATACCAATATAGATAGATAAGCATTTATTTGCATCCATGTACACACACATAATAAATTTTACATATGAAAAATACAACTAAAACAATAAAACACAAGTACAGAAACAAACAAATATTATGTGTGTGCCGCAGTATACAAAAAGGCTACAGCTCAGTGTATGGATTTGCCCGAGGCGTATTGGCGCACTGGTATTCTGCTGAAACCTGATGGTTGGTCGTGGGACAAATGGAATGTTGAAATGTGTTTGAAGTGTGTTGAATCGAATAAAAATGGCGGGATACGACGAGAATTCGAATAAACTATATTTTATTGTACTTTTTTCAAAATTACAGCGCAGTGATGGTGAATGCGCGTGCATGAGAATGTTCTTTTTTAAAATTCATAAATATACCTTTGCGCGGAAGGGATCGAATCTGTTTAAGAAACAAAATTATAAACCTAAAGGGTTGCATTCTGAAATTAAGTATAGCATTATAATAACACACGTTTCGATGTTATTATGGTTACTAAGAAACTGGTTGCTTTAATATTGGTAGTAAGCTAAAGTTTTATTATGAAGTGGCATAACGGACTAAAGTGCTTGACGACACCGATTGTAGCTTTAAGTGCTGTATTTATTTGTTCAGAGAAGGTAGTTAAAAAAATGCTTAATGTAAAATAAATAATGCTTAATGAGGATACAGATAAAAGGATTATAAAATAATAATGCTGCTGCTAGCTGCTGTAAAGAGGCATTGTCAGTCTACATAATAATGTAGCTGCTGTAAAGAGGCATTGTCAGGCTACATAATAATGTAGCTGCTGTAAAGAGGCATTGTCAGTGTACATAATAATGTAGCTGCTGTAAATGGGCATTGTCAATTTCCTTGCTACTTATAACGTACCTACACCAAAAAATCTGAATATAGAAAAGTAGAAGAAAATCTATCAAACCAAATTGTAATGATATCTCTAATCTAATAATCTCGTTTGCTTACTATGTATTTTATAGATGTTATGTTTAAGTAGGTATATTTGTCTATCGATCTATATAAGTATGTGTATCTAAATATATGAAATCTATTCACGTAGTTTGTATCAGCATCCTTATTTAATACCGTACAACCTACCTATTTCAAATGTACTGTCCTTATACCCAAAGGTTGCCTGGAAGAGATCGTTTTTAGTGATAAGGTCGCCAAATTGTAAATTCTATTCTTATCACTTTTCTGAAACTGTATTTTCTTTTCTGTTATTGCAATAAAGTGTATTTGTATGTAGAGATCCTAGCTAATTTCACAACATTACTTTACAGTTGTGAAATTATTAAAGGGAAGCCTTAAAAATTTATGATTTTAAAATAGTCTAGGAAACGTAATCTTCATTTTGAAAGATCTTCGGAGTGATATTGATTTCAGTGTACTCTACTACCATTTTGTATAAACATATCCGACTATCATCGCACGGTTTTGACGAAACAATAGACACTTCAATATTTAAAATATATCTAGTCATTAATGACTAGATCCGAACCCGCAACCGTTGGTTTCGCTGATAGGGTCACTATCCACTACACCAATCGGTCGTCTCCCACATACATACCCAGATTCGCGTGAAAAAGTTATGTGAACTTTAGGTTATCCCTGTCTTTGCTGTCGGCTAAAAAGGGCACCCAATTGGAATTTAAAAATCAAAAACTTACTTGTAACTTACTTTTAATTGTCACAATTATATAAACGCACTTAACAAAAACAATTGTCCATTTCACACAAAAAATAAACAAATTCACAAATTTTAAAATTCGACTTTTGAATTGAATGCGCGCGCGACGGTCTGCGACGAACTAATGTCAAGACCGCGCTCCTGATTCGCTATTTAAATGATCTAGAATCGTTCTGTCACTGAGTTGGAACAGATATAATATGATCTCAATGATTTCGAAATCGCAACTACTCTGTCGCATGCGCACGGATTTGCTTGTGGATTTATTGAAACAGCGATTTTCAAAGTTACAAAGAATCGTTGATGTCGAATCTGAATCCTCATTGACGAGCGTAAATATGTTGTCAGTGAACCGGTTCAGAAGAATTTCAGAACATGAACTGTTTTTCTCATGTTGACGGTATCTGTTTTTAATTCCCGACGAAAAACCGTATGAACGCGCTTCCACCTTCGGTCTCACCTTCATTTAACATCACGTGTAATTGAGGTCAGGCGCTAATCCGTTGTGAAAAAACAAAAATGCACAAATTGAGAGGGTTTATTCCGTCCATTGGCGCCCATAAATTAAGATTTCTTTTTTTAATACAGAATAAATTAAAAAAGTCGCTCTGACCTGCACTTGAAAAGCCTTAAAGCTAATTATAAATAATACCTAAATTAAACAGCTTTGATGGGGGGGTTATTTTCACGAATTCACGCTTAGAAAGAAAAGTCGCCGTGTTTATCAATAATTTGAATTTCTCAAAAATAACAGTAATTATAGCTATTAATGTTTCTAATTAACTTTTATTCTCATTTTTTTATTTATTCTATATTTAAAATAGAAATCTTAATTTATCCAATGAGGGCGCTCAGGACGAAATAAACCCTTTAAAAAAACTCGTACGACGTCTCTGAATCTCTGAAAATATTTCATTATTTTCTTTTGTAAATTTTTACATTTAAAAACTTTTTGCAATATTTTAACAATACTTTGTGTCTAACCCACATCGTCCAACCATGTCTTACTATCAGGCAAATTACCTACACTCATTAAAAACATATAACCGCTTTCAGTACTCTACCATAGATTAAATATTAATTTAATATCTGTTGATCGTACAGACGGACAGACGAACAAAAACACGTTTACATTAACAGCGACGTAACGTTATATTCCCTGTTTTCCCTTGCTATTGGATTTCACTTGCATTTTCTATTACTCATTTCCTATGTTTTGTTCAGTTAATGCCCTTTCGGCCATCGACCTGCGGGGCTAGCATGCCCTGTGTCTCTCCGCAATAACACGAGATACAAGTTTTGCATCTCTGGCTGGCATAAAGCATGAGCATGACAGCAGCTTCTATCTCCTACGAGGAGACACCAGGGGGCCTACAACGATCATTTTAAAAACCATCATGTTTCAGGAACGTTTTGTTTCAATGTTAAAGTAATATTACTCAAATTCGTACCGCGATCATCTAGCGATAATACAAAACAATATTGTTTTACTCCTGCTTAGAGACGGGAAAGAACGAATGATTTGTCTATTCCTTGCAGTCAGAAGAACGAGACAACGTTATATACCTTTGTATAGCGTTATCACTTTCACACCTCGAATAATAATAGCGTTCCGGTATACGCAATTATTTAAATATTGTGCATGATTTTTGTCGTTTATGTTCATATTTTTATTGTTGAAATGCGTAATTAGAAATAAAAGTTTTTTATATTTATGCATATATAAATTTAAATATACATTTTCATTGAAGTAATGCAAGAAAGCGTAAATTAAATGTGAAGTAACGCTGCTCCCGCCGCCGGTGTCGTTCCGTAAAATGAAACATTGTGTCAAAGTAATAAGCGCGGCGCTTTCTTAATTTCATAATCTTGGTATAAAATTTTTATTTGTTTGAAATTATTTTTTACTGGTTTTATAGAATTTATATTATGGCGACTAGAAGTAAATACAAACTAATGTTTTAGTGATTTTTGTGCATTAGCAAGCATCCTAGACAAAGAACTCGTCGAACAAATTCAGCTTCGTCAATATCGAAGGGATTACATTCTTCACGTAATCGCCTTCGACGTTGCATCTTCTCCGACAAATCCTCTGCGGCATCGTCTTCCAGAAACTCGAATAATTCGTAATCATTGGCCATCTAAAACCACATCACATTTAATGTATTTCTTATCGGTTTACGCAATGAACACAATGTATTTATAAAGAGTTATTGTGAAAAACACATCCACTTACTTTTTTAAGCGAAAATAACGGTTTATTATCCTTATACCACTAAAACAATAATAAATCCATCACAAGAGACTAACTTTTTTAAGATTGTAAAATTTGACGTTTGAGCAATATTACTAGCTGTCAAACGACCGTTAAACAACGATGATGGTACGAATTGAGCGAATGATTCAGCGGTGACGTCACAAAACTGCTTAACAAAACAATATTATAATAAGCTTGTTTTAAGGCGGTCGGGGTACGAATTTCCAAAGTAATATTACTGTAATATTGCTATAAGAGGTGATTGTAGGCCCCCAGGTCATACTTGCCCTGCTGGAATCCAAATGACGACAGTTTGACTTTGATTCACGATTGTTTTTTTTATATATATATATATACATATATTTATCCAAAAAGAAAAGGTGAATGTCGTGTCGTCCCAAGAGGTTAAATTGAGGGCGGAAAGCGGAGAGCCGTGGTCATTACTCCACTGACAAGAGCATAGCTCTTAAATTGAAGAAGATCCATAAAAACATTATTGGAAC